>QLSR01000029.1:247237-270376 GCA_031780015.1 Citrullus colocynthis
AAAAAAAAAAAAAAAAAAAAAAAAAAAAAAAAACAAAGAAAGAAAAAAAATGAACGAACTTCTCCTTGTATTATGTTATGTAATGGGATAACTCCCACTTTCTTATTTACTTAATTAAATTAAACTAGTTAAATTTGATCCATTCCTTATTAATTTAATTTAATTTAATTAATTAATTAAGTTTAATCATTAAAATTTAATAATTAATTAAAGATTTCAATCATATTCAAATGTGCATTTCTCGCATATCATATAGTTTTTTAATATAAATCTCATTCATATAATTTTTAATCTATAGTTGTAATATGAATCTAAGTCATATTATTTTAATATCTGAATCATATTCAAATATATTTAATCTCCCATAAATTCATGGTGTGTCTATATGGATTATATTAATTGTATCATATACAATTAATATTATTTTCTTAAATAATTTGAAGAATTCAAATTCTTTCAAAATTTTTGGTACTTGTATACCCATTTGTGAGCTTGCAGAGGAACCTAATGAACCTACAAATTAGAAGCTCAAATGATCCGAGATTAATTAATTTAAATTTTGAGTTAAATTAATCAACATTCATTAATTATGGATCACCCAACTAAAGACCCATAGTTGAACTCTTTGCATTGTAGAACATGTTGCATTCATGGATTTAACGATTACACATAATTCGATCCTTCAGGAGTTGTTTGTAATTACAGCTGGGTGAAATTACCCTTTACCCCTATAATTACCTTTTACTCCTTAAGTACCACTGATCCCTTTAATGAATAATCTGTTTATGGTTCTACCATAAACCAAGTCTCTCTCGAACCAGTGAGAGGGGTAGCTACCCTTTGTTCAAAGACCCGGAATCAATACTTAAGGAAACTACTCATCTACTTACCCTAAAGAGGGGAAGGAGTGAATTTCATCTTATGTAGTTATGTTCCCAACTCCCCATTTGGTCTGATCCTTAAATGGTAGCCTTATTGAGTTGGCGACTCAGGCCACTCTCACACATACAAATGAAACGACAAGCCCTCACAGGCAGGAACTTATAACTCACACAGAATTAAGATCGAGTAACATATGACTTCCTTATGAAATATTAATCTCTTCAATTAACGGCATTACAAAGAGAGATTAAGTATTTCATGGTCCGGTTTTATACAATCTCATGTGTAGGATATCCCCCTAACATGTCTTCACATGAACGATTTGGATCACATTGTTTGTAACACTTACAAATTGGTCATATCCATAGTGTTACCAGGATAAGACATCCAACCTTAATCCATATACTATAAACCTTTTAAGTTATTACTCAAACATTATCCACCTATAATGTCTACTACATACTGTTTAAGTCTCATGAAATAACCTTGGATTTTTACTGTAATGGATAACTCATTATTGCATATTTAAAATAATCAACTATTATATCAAATAACTAATTTAACTACGAGGCTTCAGGGCATAAATCCCAACACAATCGAGTCGTGAATATATACCCATTGGAAAATAATCGAGCTGGGTCTAAACTAATACCCTGCAACCTCAAGCACTAGAAACGTCCCTAACATTGTTGCCCTCACACGAAACCGCAGATGTGCATTAGAGGACTAGCTTATAAATAGCTTCATTCGACGACCTCAAAGGGGAGAGTAAGTAATCTCCAAAGGAAAGACTTAACCTTACTTCTTTTTGCGCTTAACTTAATTAGCCACTCCTTGTAGTACTAACTTAAGTATTAGAGTGCAATAGGCTCCACCCCACGACAATGCAAGGATCTCTTAAGTAGGTCATCTCGGAGAATATGGAGACTAGACTAGAGGGAAGCAGATCAAAAGTGAAGGCTATTAGAAACCCACAATGAAGCACAACGAGACGAGATCCAAGTGCCAACATTTGTTGTTGATTGTGGAAAAGACATCAATTGATACTAGTCGACCACACGTTGCCTAGGATAGACCTACTCAACTGATAAAAAATGTGTCACGTAAGCAAACCTAGTTGTGCCAAATGGCATGAAGGCTTGCACTCGAGCAAAAAAATCCAGTAGAGGTGTTCAAATGACTCGATAACCCAAAGGTCCCGGTCTACCCAACCTAAATTTTATGATGTTTGTCTTCTTTTAAAGCTTGTAATAGAATCATGCATATTTGGTATTTAATGAATTTTCCGAGATTTTAGTTACTTCTCAGGTGTTGTAGATAAATTTAAGTATTTTGAGTTAATAAGAAAAAAAAATAATAACCAAACAACTCAACCCAACCCAACCCAACCTAAATTTTAAAGGTTGGGTTGGCAACCGTCTTTGGGTCTTTTCAGTAGCCAACCTAACCAACCTGACTTTTTTGGCTAGTCCTAAAAATCTCTCCAATTCAACCCATGTAAATTGATAAGCGCTTGAAAAGTGCTTTTTATTCTCTCAAATTAAGGGAGTTTGTATTAGATTTCACTTGTTTGCTAGTGGTTTTCAGGTTAAAATGAGGAAAATTAGAAGAGAAGACCAAAAGATCAAAATCGAGCAAGAATACAATGAAAAAGAGATGAAAAACTCAAGTTTGCCAAAATTGGGGTAGCATCGCAGCGCTAAAACCTGAGAGCATGTTTGCCGCAACACAGCAGCAGCGCCGCGGCGCTAGTTTCCGTATATGAAAAATGTTGTATTTTTGGAAAGTCTTTTGGGTGGCCAACTCTATAAATTTGAGGGTTTTCAACAGCCCTAATAATCAATTTACCATCAATCTAAGCATGAAATAACACACCGAAAGAGCCTCAAAGAGTGAGTTAGCTGCAAGGAAGAGGAAAAGAGTTCAAGAGAGAGTTGTGGTGTCGTTTGAGTTCCGACATGAGAGCCAATGAGATTGTGACAATGTTACCTCAATCAAGAGCCTCTTTCAGTAGAGTTTCTCATTCTTTACACTCTTTCTTTGTTTATAGTTTGAACATGTTGTTTCTTTGTTTATATTCCCTCGCAATAGGAGCAACCAGGATAAGGTGAGTACTAGTCAACGGGGGTAGCTCAACAAATGTCCTTTCACAGTTAAGACTAGAGCAGCTCAGCTTGATGAGAAATTATTTAAAGAGATCTCTAACTTCATTGGTTGGCTTTTCTAGAGAATGAGTCGGCCTCGAAGCAATGGTTGACCTTCCCATCAAGCTTGGGGAGGAAACAAAGCATGTAGAGTAGATTGTGCAACTCGTAATGGTTGATGGTCTGATCCCATAATTCAATTATAGGCAAATCGACCATCCACGCGCTAGGAATTGTGCCATCCTCCTACCACCAATTACTCAAGTTTTCTACCCCAAAATGATGTTGGAATGGTTAAAGGAGAACAATAAGCCTCACTAAAGTGCTACACCACGACCCTTAAGACTGTGTCAACTAGCTAAGTCTGTAGCTTGACCAACTCCCCAACCCTTTTTCCTATGCATATCTTGACTCTTTTGCTTTTAAGATCATGATGTATTATGTTTAGTTATGACCTCAAAACAGGGCAAATTGAAATTTCTATTAAAGTACTACCCTCATTCTTCTAAAAATACTAAGTGTTATCACCCTTTCCCTTACACACTACTCTCACACACTAAAACAAACCTAAGCGAAGTTTTAAGGCCAGGACTGCAACGACATCCTAGGGTTAGATGCATAAATATAAAGAGGACGTGCAATACAATCTATGATTAGAAAGTGGATTAAAAATACTTCATTGATGTAGTAAGTTAAGTACATGAAAGGTGAGTCTAAACAAAAGAAGAAGAACTGACAAAAGAAGAAAAAGCACCGAGTTGAAGTTTGTCTATTGGCAAGACAGGTTGATGAATGTTGATGAAGTTGGAGAAGACAGTTCAAACTATGAAGATGCATCCAAACAGGAATAACCATTAGAGGAAGAAGTCGCCAACAGGGTGAGTCAGATTGTTGGAAGATCAAACCAGAGAATCCAAGAAATTCAAGCGATGAGATGCTCTTCAAGAGACAACCTCTCCACGTACATCGATTGCATCCTCAAGTTCTGCCGCTGCAACTTTGAGAAATTTAGAAGCCCAACGTTGCACCTAAGAAGAGAACTAGGACCAAGACTATGCTTGTCCACGAAGGACAATAATAGACGCCCATATGAGTTCTGCCAGATACGAGTAGTTCGAGGTTGTAGTTTTACCAGAGTTAGTCGTTGTATCCTGCTGAAAAGGATCTTCTCATCAACAACTCTTGTTGACTCTTCAGTAGCTTCATTTAATACCATTTTATTTCGTGGTTTATGATCTCTCATATGGTCTTCTTCCAAGAATGTAGCGTTTGTCGATACAAACACTTTGTTTTCTTAAAGGTCGAAGAAGAGGCCACCTCTTGTTTCCTTAGGGTAACCAACAAATTGGCATAATCTTGAACGAGGTTCCAATTTCTTAAGATTTGTCACTAGCACATGTGCAGGACAACCCCAGATTCTGAAGTAGCGCAAACTAGGTTTACATCCCCTCCACAACTCGAAAAGCATTTCAGAAACACTCTTGGAGGGAACATTGTTCAAGATAGGAACTGTAGTTTCTATTGCATACCCCCAAAACGAGCTAGGAAATTGAGCATAGCTCATTATAGAACGAGTCATGTCTAACAAGGTTCTATTTCTCCTTTCTGATACACCGTTCTGCTGAGGTGTATCAGGTGCTGAGTGTTGGGATTGGATTCCATGTTCTATTAAATAGTCCTAGAATCTTAAATCCATGTACTCTCCACCTTGATCAAATCGAAGTGTTTGAATTATTTTACTTAACAGGTTTTCAACTTCTGCCTTATACTCCTTGAACTTTTCAAGTGCTTCAGACTTATGTTCCATTAGGTATAAGTAACCATACTTCGAATAATTATCTATAGAAGAGATGAAGTATTCGTACCCTCCTTGAGCTTTTACATTCATTGGACCATAAAGATCCGAATGTATGAGTTTTAAAGATTCTTTGGCTCTATAACATTTTCCACTAAAAAGTCTTTTAGTCATCTTACCTTCAAAACAAGATTCACATGGAGGTAATGAATTATCTTCTAACTCATTTAGAAGTTCATTCTTTACCAATCTCTCGATCCTATCAAGATTTATGTGTCCTAATCTAAAATGCCAAAGATAAGTATTATTATTACTGGGACAAATTTTTTGCCTTTTAGTTTGAGTATTAGCAGTTTTAAACATCTCATGATTTAAAAAAGTGCTTTTGCTTCAGTTGGTCTTAACACATATAAGTTGTTTTCTAATTTAGAAGAACAAATACGTACACCATTTTTTAAAATGAACGCTTCATTAACAGAAAAAATAACTGAGTACAATTGTTCAATTAAACATGAAACAGATATTAAGTTTTTTAGGAACTATATACAAATTTTTTTACAAATAAAAATTTATTTACAAAAAACAACTTTGCAGCTCCCATTGTACAAGCTGAAATGGCATCTCCTGTTCCAACCTTGAGCGTCATTTCATCCTCCTCGAGCTGTTGGAAGGAATTAATTCCCTGTAAAGAAGAGCAAACGTGATTAGTGGCACCGGAATCAAGTATCCAGGCATTATGGTCATTTTCTACTAAACCAAGTTCTAAAACAAGTAAATCATATTTACCTTCTATTTCCTTCTTCTTCTCAACAAGGTACTTAAGGCAATTGCATTTCCAATGACCATCCACATTGCAGTGGAAGCACTTGCCCTTGTCAGCCACCTTGGCCTTACCCTTGGTTTTCCCAACAGCGGGGGTCTTTCCCTTTCTTCCTTTCTTTTTCTGAATCTTCTTAAAATCAGAAGATGAAGGAACAGACTTAGTTCCAGAGGATGAACCGTTGTGGAACTTCTTGAAATGGGCAACATTTGCCTCTCCATCGATCAGTCCCTTATTTTTCATAAGAGACTAATAAGTCTGTAACTCATTTAGAAGGGTTGTCATGGTGTACACAATTTTATTCATAACTTCATTGCTGCAGAATTGAAGGAAGCTCTTCGGAAGAGATTCTAAAATAAAAGACACTTGACTCTACTTGTCAATGACTGTGCCACTCATTTCAGCAACGTTGAATTGGACATCAGGTTGAGAACATGTTCTCTCACCGATTGGCCTTCCTTCATACGTGCATTATAAACGTACTTGAGGGCCTTGTGCCGAATCTGTGAAGACGGTTGTCCAAACATTTTCTGGAGGGACTTCATGATCTATCATGTATTCATCATGGCCTCATGTTTCTTATTGAGTACGTCAGACAAACTTGCCAAGATTGGGATGGCCTTTGTCCTTTGTCCAACGGTCATATACATCCCTAACAGAGTCGGATACATTACGAAGGGGGATAGAAGGACACTCCTCCGTTAAGACAAACCATAAATCATCTATAACCAGAATCATATTCAGGTTAGATTTCCACGTTCCGTAGTTTTCACCGGTTATTTTTTCATTTTTAAGTGTGCGACAATTGAGAAAGACATGCTGAAATTATAAACAATTAACCGTTTAGTTATCTTTGCTTAACCCATTACACGAGCAAACAAAATTGCAAGTAATCCAGGCAATTCAGCAAAAAAAAAAGCAATCAAAGAAACCCTAATAAACTATTGATTTAGTTTTTACAACGATGCTTCAGAGGTTTAGAGCACAGCCTCCGAAGGGTGATTAGTCACTCCTCCTTTGAAATGAAACAATTCTCAGCTAATTCTAATGCCAGAATAACTCATATTCCTATAAACATTAGCCACCATTATTTGGTCAAGGATTCGTTAACTTTTAACTCATCCCTGTAAGTGTAACCCTCCCACTTTCAGATCCCAAAAGTACGCAGCAACAAGCTATCGTTAGGAAAGACAATTGTTGGTAATTAACCTAAGTGAACCTATCCTTTTCAGGAGTTCACAGTGTTTCGAAACCTATGATCAGGCCCTCCGAAGGGATGGTCGCTCCAGGACGACATGCAAGCAGATCATAAGAATCTTACGGTGCGACCTAGGATTGGAGACCGAGGGATACGTTGATACGCGTCCTGCTCCCACTTACTATAGACATTTCCTCATTCACCTTATTATTGAACCATACAAACACTTTCCAAAGGGAGGCCGCTCCCAGGGCGACACGAAACCGAGTATGGATCTCACGGCGTGAATAATCAGGGACGTAGGAGTAAAACTTGATATAAACCTCTCGTTTTGTAATTTTCCTCCCACTTTTATCTTAGGGTTATTTGACTTAGATAAATTCAGCTAAATCAATCTATCTAAGTCTATGTCTATTATAGCTCTTATACACTAATGTTCTAGGTGAAGTAAATCATTTAATTAACCTAGTGACAATGAATACTAATAGGCCTTAGGTTAATTCAACTCAGGTTCCAATTCAGTTCCCAGTTAGGAGGTATTCCGTAAATCGCCAACTTAAATACCCCCAATCTTGACAGAACTAAAGTGGTAGAGTTCCCTTATAACCTAAAGTATTATTTGTCCTACTTAGTCATATTTTTAAAACTATTTTGAAACAAAGTAAGACAAAATTCTAATGAGTTAATGTGATCTTAGGTCTAAACATTAAACAATTTAAAACCAATTTCCTAAGATCTTATGTTTGCATGCAATTCTTAATTATAGATTGACGATCACTCATTATAAATTTTATAACTATTATGAATTTTAATGATTAGCCCTATAATATGTTTTCTATGGTTTAATTAATTAAAAATCAAATTCTAATTAATTAACCAACCATATTAGATGCATTTCATGACATAATATAACAATTATATTAATCTATGGATGTATCATGCTCAATGCAAATTGATTTTCATTTAAAATATAACACTTATATTAAATAATCAATCATACATTAACAAAACATTAATAAATATAATTATTTATATTTATTTAATTAATGTCATACATCATATTTTTCCAATTTCATGAAATTATTATCATGCATTAAAATTATATATTATAATATACTAAGATCCATGAACATGCTTAACCTATAGTGGGATTTTAATCTAACTAGCATACTTTATGCAACATTCAATTTAATTTAAAACATACATCACTTGCGTAATTATATTAAATAAAGCAAAATTGACCAGCAAATTTGGCATATCCTAGAAATTAAAGAAAAAAATTAAAATTGCAATAATTTGAATTTCCAAGACATATCTTGGTCTTCAATTTCTTCTTTAGCCATCAAAATTTAGGTTTGAAACACCTAAATTTAATCCCTTGATATTTCAATCACACATGCTTTGATGAAATTTGTCAGATATTTTGATGACACACAACAGAATTTCCATATTTGGAAAAAAGTCCAGATTTTTCAGATTTCAATATTTCGGGAAAACCAAAGCCTTTTCAAGAATTTTCTGCACTTTTACATCAAAAAGATTACAAGAAAATTCTAACCCTTGAGGGTTTTGCAAATGATCTAATCAAAACTTTAAAATCTAATGCCCAAATATGCCTAAACAATCAATTTTGCAAACCTTCACATATCTCATATATGAACAATTAAAACACCCACAACAAAAGATTTTTAATTTAAATCAAGAATCAAAGATTGGCTCTGATACTAATTGAAGGGAATTGAATCCCGGCGGAAGCGTGTGATCGCGTTCTTTGGTTTTATTGAAAGAATTAAAAATACAAAAAGTAAAGAAAAGGTTAAGCATCATACCTTTGTCAATCTATAATTCTCGAACCGATAGACTTCTCCTTATAATCTTCCTTTTCAAAGAGATCTTCCTTTTCCAAGAGATCTTCCTCGTTATGACCTTGGCAAGGATTCAGTTTGTGGGAACCACTTCTTTGAAAGAATGAGAAGAAGTATTTTCTTAGAGTTTTTCTATGAAAATTGGGAGAATTAGTAGAGGAAGATTTTTAAAGTAATCGTAGAGATTATTCTTGAAGAATGTGTTTTCTATGAGAGCTCCCAAGGGTCTTATTTATAGAACTCTATGGGTTACTCCTAATCCTATTAGGATAAACCCTCTGCAAAGATTTTAAATCAAATATTTAATAATATCCAATATTAATAAATATCTACCCAAATAATATCTCATATTAAATGGTTTAAAATATTTAGATCTTATTTAAATATTTATTTTTTGCAGAATATTTAATTTGGATCTCACCCAAATTAATTAATTAATTATTTGAATCCAATTCAAATTAATTAGTTAATTCTCCCTTTATTTATTTATATGAATTTTAATTATTCGAATCATATTCAAATAAATTAATTCTCCATATTATAAAGGTATCATTTGAATCACACTCAAATAAAATTTATAATAAATCACGCAATTAATTGTATTGAATACAATTAATATTTTTCCTCATAAATTTGAACATTTCAAATTTTTCTTTCAACATAGTTGATCCTTGTTGGTTTATAGTGAGCTAGCAAGGGGACCTTATCGACCTACAGTTCAGAAGCTCCAACGATATGAGATTAATCGGCTAACTCATTAACCACATTAATCAATATTCGTTAACTATGGGAAAGTGAAGATCAAATGAAGGTTAAATATCCTTATCTTTTCTTATAGTGAACTTGAATTTCTGGGATGAAATTCTTTAAAAATGGGTAGTAAATTGTAAGCACTGGCTTATAATACTAAGTGTTAGGAGGAGGCAAGTTAAATTGTGGCTATGCGTTGTAGAGGAAAAGTAGCCGAGAGTAGAAAAGCAAAAATGTTGGCTAAGTGTTGGCCAAGGCTATGCGTTGATGAAAGAAGAGAAGAGTTAGCATTTTTCTTTGAGTGGCCATGCGTTGAAGGTGAAATCACGTAGAGTTGTTTTGAGCTGAAGCAGTCACCCGTGTTGGAGGAGAAGTTGATCACTGGCGGGGGAAGAAATGTACTTGACTTACCATGCGTTGGTAAGGTTGCCATGCGTTATGGTCCCTATGTGTCGAAGACAGAGGGGTGTGGGTTGTCGAGGTAAGCGCTAAAGGTAGGAGGCATTGAAGTGCCATGCGTTGAGGGTGGATAATTGCTGAGGGCGTTGGTGGTAGGCTGCGTTTAGGGGCCTTGCGTTGAAGTAAGAGAAAATTTAGTGCCTTGCGTTGAGTTAAGAAAGGGAACCCTGCGCGAGCCTGCCTATGAGGGTTAAGTCGGTAGTATATATATAGGTAAGTGGATTAAATGTTTAATCATTTTTAGACACTTTTGAGAGCTTAAGTCTGTTCTATTTTTCATACGAACTACAAAGGAAGGTAGAAGAAGGTATTTTTGTGGAATTTGGGCGGAAATCTACTCGCTTTGGTGTTGAAATCTAAGTTGGAACAGAAGGTTGTTTGTGGTCGCACATACTGGACGGTGTCTGATATTTGGAGTAGAACGAATTGAGGAGATCGAGTCTAGGTTGAAATTTTAAGGTCAGTAAGTTAACAATTCTTGTGAAGGGTGGTAAAAATTAAAGTTAATTATGTGCATTTTTTTAGGTAAAAGCAACGGTTACAAAATTGCTTTGCAATCTGGAGCAACACGGAGTGATTTTGGAATAGCTGGAGAACGAAGGGGAGTTAAGCCTTGAAATTTTGAGGTAATCTGTGAAACTCAATTCTTTACAAGTTTGTAGAAGAGAAGAAATCTTAGTTTGGGCTGGAAATGTGTTTTCAGCAGGGGTAAATAAGATGAACCGAAGCTGCAACAAACAACGTTGTTAAGGAGGAAAGTAGGCTAGAAACGTTTGTGTTGCAGAGGGCTTGCAGTGCACACAAATTCTTCTTGAAATCAAGGTATAACAAAAAGGTTAAGGAGCAGCTTTGTAGCAATAGCATTAGTGTTTAAAGCCTAAGAATGAATCAATGGAAACTTAGCCGCAAGATGAAATTTAAAGACATCGTGCATATGTTTAGTTGTTGTTTATGTTAAAGTGAATGGAAAAGAAGAATAATAAGGAAAAATGTTATTTCAGGCCAAGAGGAGATAGGGAAGGTGTATAATCCACTCAAGGCCTAGAAAGAATTGTGAGTGACACTTTTCCTGCTTCAAACGATTTTGTTGTACATGTTAGTTCGGTTTTCCAATTGATTATGATTTTTTTTTATCAATCGATTTACAAAGCATAGTTTATGTTTCTTAAAAAGTATTGAAAAGTATGTTTATGAGATGTTATTGAGTTAAGAGTTGCCCTGTTTTCTTATGGAAGATTTGCATATGAACTGTTTGTATAAAGTACTGCTTTCCTTAAAGGAAAATGTTTTAGAGGAGACTCAGTGCTAAGGGACATGAGAAGGCACGTGAGTTTCCCCGGGACCCAATACTGAGGGACATAGAAAAGGTACTTGGGCAACCCGCCATGTTCCTATGTGCACATAGAGGTTAAATGTTGGTGCATTGAGTTCTGCTCTACATCGAGCCTTATTTGTTTTTAGCGTTGGGGTGTTGAGTTTTGCTCCACCTCAACTAAGGAGAAGTATTCTACTAAACTGATTTCTTTGTGATTTGCTGAAAAATCATGTATGAGTTGATAAGGGCATTTAAGCATGTTTTATCCAATGAATATAAAATGATTCCATTTTTTACCCATGCTACTGGAATTAGTTTAAATCCTGATGATTTTCGAACTAAAACTAGTTGTTAAAATTAGTCACTCACTGGGCTGTTAGCTCATGTTTTCAAGGTTTTCTTTTCCTCCCAGGTAGCAAGGACGTTCTCGGTGCTTTGCCTACTCCAACTCGCCCTGCTTAAGCTTCGAGTTTCCAGAAACAGTATTTCTTTGTTGTTGTACGTGTAAATAACTTAACATTGGTGGCATGTAGATTTAGTTGTATACTAGTGGGTTGTGAGAGAGTATGTTGTAAAAGTGTACTCTGTATAGGATGGATTGTTTATATTATGATCATGCATTAGTATGACTGGATTCTATGATTGTCTATGTATGGATTGTTTATACAGAAAGTTATGTAAGTTGGAGCAATATGCGTCACAGGAGGGGTGATGTTTATTGTCTTCACACCTCCTTTCAGGTTAAGTGGGTAGTCACGGAAGGGGTGTGACAAGTTGGTATCAGAGCGAAAGAGTCTTGAGAATAGGATCATGCATTATAGTGTAGGAACATGTATTTTGGCCAATAGTAATATCATGTTGTCATATAGGAAACATGCCTCCTCAAAGCAGGCGAGCTAGGCAAGCAGTAGCCGGAACTCCTGAATCTACTGAGGGCCGTGGAGATATGTCTGAGGGTGAATCTAGTCATCCTCAAGTTGGGACCAATGTTGAGGAACAGATATTTACTAGAATTGCAGAAAGATTAGCTGCTGGTGTGGGATCAATGCAGTCAGATCCTGAAAAGAAGTACAGTATTGAAAGACTGAAGGCCTTAGGTGCTACTACCTTTGAAGGCACCGCAGATCCTACTGAGGCAGAGGCATGGTTGAATTTACTTAAGAAATGTTATCGTGTGATGAGATGCCCTGATGAAAGGAAGGTAGAATTGGCAGTGTTTTTACTTCAAAAAGGGGCAGAAGATTGGTGGAAAATTGTGGAAAGCAGGAAAGGGGACGTAAAAGAAATAGGCTGGAATGAGTTTAAGAAAGCATTCCAAGAGAAATATTATCCGAGAGCATTCCGTGATGCCAAACGGAATGAGTTTTTGAGGTTGGTACAAGGATCTATGTCAGTGGCAGAATACGAGAAGAAATATACATAACTGTCTAAGTATGCCACGACAATTGTTGCTGATGAGATTGACAGGTGTAAGAGATTTGAAAAAGGTTTACGAGAGGAAATACGTACTCATGTGACTGCTGGTGCTGAATGGGCAGATTTCTCCAAACTCGTAGAGGCAGCTATGCAAGTTGAAAGGAGTTTGATGGAAAAGAGGACAGAACATGAATCAGTTAGAGGTGGACGTGCAATTCCCTCTTTTAATACTACTCAGGGACAGTCAAGTAAAAGATTTGTACCAGGTATATTTAGTGGAGGAAATTTCAAAGCCAGATGGAGTGGACAGGGTAATTCCAAGGGTGGTACTGGAGGAGGTACATGGAGGCAAAGACCAAGAAGTTCTAGTGGTCCAGCTCAGTCGGTGGAAGGTTCTCGAAGTGGACAACCTGGTGAGTCCACAGCTAGTTCCACGAGGAAATTGTTATGTCCCACCTGCAGGAAGTATCATTGGGGACAGTGTAAGGGCAATGTATGTTATCATTATGACAAGCGGGTCACTATAACAAGAGTGTCCCCAGTTGATGCAAGAAGTTAAAGCTAAACAGAGAACTGATTCTTTTACAGCTAGTCCACCACAAAGACCTGCAGGAATTGTTGATGAGCAAACTAGTGGATTAAGGCAGAAGGGAGCTACAGGACGATCAAGACAGCACGGGAAGGTCTTTGCCATGACTCAGTAAGAAGCTAATGATGCTCCTAATGTTGTTACTGGTACATTTTCTATTTGTCATATTTCTGCCTATGTTTTGATAGATCCTGGAGCTACTCATTCTTTTATTGCTAGTATATTTGCTGTGAATATAAATTGTAAATTAGAACCTTTGCCTGAGGAACTATTTGTTTATACTCCTGTGGGTGATGTGTACTGTCCTCACATCTCCTTTCAGGTTAAGTAGGTAATCAGGGAGGGGGTGTGACAGCCACTCTCACCCATACAAATCAAAGGACAATCCCTCGTGGACAAGAGTTCATAATATACTCATGATTAAGATTAAGTTGCTAAGGTCATCTTATTGAAATAGAAACCTAACTAGTTAACAGAGTTATACCTAGTGATTTCTATTTCGTGATCTGGTCTTATGCAAACTCATTGCGTAGGATACCCCCACTCGCATGTCACCTACACGAACGTGTTACATCATTGTGTTTATATCAAATACAAAGTGGGTCGTATCCATAGTGTCACTAGGATAAGGTATCCAACCTTATCCTTATACTATAGACTCTCTAGACTGTATCTTGAACATTGACCTCCACATACAATTCAAGACTCATAAAATAATAGCCTAAGATGTTAGTTTATTGGATTCAGTGTTATTAAGACAAAACAAACAAAAACAATCAATAACGCTTATTGAAGTAACACATCAATAATTTTTATTAATGATTTAATTACGATCAAATTATTACATTTACAATCTTTGAGTTTTAGGGTATGAAACCCAACAGGCAACTCCTCCTCAATCAAGAGCTTCTTTACAGTAGATTTTTTCCTTTCTTTACACTCTATCTATGTTGAAATTGTTTGTGAACATGTTGCCTAAAGCTAGGAGTGGCTAAACTCTTTAGTTTTAGGGTATTGACGAATTGTTTATGAAGTTATATTGATATTGTAGACTCTTCATGGTTTTGTTGTAATAAATATACTTTTCATTGTTATTGCGCTTAATTCTTGTTGTTTGGTCATGATTGAATGTTAGATTAGATGTATAGTTGAAACAATTGTATGTCTAATTGGATCCATAACTATAAATTATTGTTATTCTATCACGCGATTAGTTAGGTTAACAATGAAAGTTGCTAAAGATTATTCTTAATGCCATGTAACTTATATTGGTTTCAAGATATTAGTAATCAATTAGGTTGCATGAGAAAAGGTTGTTTTTATAGAAAATAACCCAGGTTTATGTTTCTAGACTTAAGCATATGAATTGCAATAAAATCCCTGAACCCTAGAATGTTGCATAATGAATTAAATAAGGATTCAATACCCGACTTCTCTTTGACTCTTGTGTTTCTTATATATTTGCTTTCCTTTTTAGCTTTTCTTAAAATCACAACTTGAAATCAAATCCTCAAATAAAATTGATGCAATTCTAGAATAGGTAGGTAACTTAAACCTTCACAACTGGATCCTCAGAGGAACGATATTTGGACTTAACTGTCTTATATTATAACTTGACCCGTACACTTGCGGTAACACAGAAAGTGTGCATCACAGAACGAATAATTATCTTCAGGACAAAGCTTATCAGAAGCATGTCTTGACTACCTATTGAAGTCTTCATAATATATCTTGATATTTTTAATTATTTCAATTCATAAGTTTTATTACACCATCTTGCTAGTTGAATATTATACATTCAAATTATTGTTTCAAGTTGAGGTGTAATTGATTTGCTAGTATATTTAATTCACATATATCATTTTCCCCCAACAATCTGAAGATAGTTAGTAATATCGAAATTGATGGCAGCAAACTCTTCCACCAATGTTGCTACTTTTTCCATGATAGGATTACCCTTTGTCATGCCCTATGTTGAAAAATTATAAAAGTTCAAAGGAGATAATTTTAATAGATGGCAACAGAAGATAATATTCTACCTCACCACGTTGAATCTTGCTCATATTTTAAAGGAAGAATGCCCAATTACCCCACCTGAACTTATAACTCCCAAAATGGAAGCCGCAAAGCAAGCATGGATGCATTTAGACTGCCTATGTCATAACTATATACTTAGTGGTCTTGAGGACACTTTGTTTAATGTCTATTGTAATGCCTAAAATACATCAAAACTATTGTGGGAGACATTAGACAAAAAGTATAAGCTAGAAGATGTTGGTACTAAGAAATTCCTTGTTGTGAATTTCTTAGATTACAAGATAATTTTACCAAGTTGGTTGTCAATCAGATGGAAGAATTGGAAAGTGAAGGTTTGGTTATTAGTGAGCCATTCCAAGTTGCTGCTGTGATTGAGAAGTTGCCTCCTTCTTGGAAGGATTTCAAATGTTATCTCAAGCACAAGCGAAAGAAGTCATCCATGGAGAATCTCGCGATGAAACTCCATATGGAAAAGGATAACAGAAGAGGAGGTAAAAGTGCACTAGAAGTTGAAACCAAAGCTCATATTGCTGAAGCTTCAAGACATAAACCCAAGAAGCAGAATTTTAAGAACAAAACTGTGAATCATGGTTGAGGAATGAAGTTAGCAAGCGCATTCGAAGAAACTGTTGGGTATGTGGTAAGAGTGGCCATACCGCTGCAATATGCAAACACAAGAAGAGACAAAGTTCCAATAATCAAGCCAACGTTGTGGAAAATGACAATCTAGTTATCGTCATTTTTTAGGCAAATATGGCTTCAGACACCAAAGGTTGGTGGATGAATACTAGTGCTACTAGGCATATGTGTAAGGACAATGTTCATTACATATGAGAAGCTAAATGGCAGTGATAAGCTATACATGGAAAATGCTTCAACTGCCTCTATGGAAGGCAAAGGGAAGGTCCTATTGAAATGGACTTTTGAAAAAATACTTACTCTTAATGAAGTATGACATGTGCTAAAAATTCGAAAGAATCTAGTGTCAGAAACTCTACTTAACAAAAATGGGTTCAAGCTTGTATTTAAGGCAGAGAAATTTATTCTGACAAAGGGGTATGTATGTGCGAGAAGCTATCTAAGTGATGACATGTTCAAACTAAATGTACTGGCACAAATGCCAAAGAATAATAATAATAACAACTTTTCTACTTATATTGTTGAGTTATGTGATGTTTGACATTCTAGATTGGGGCATGCCAATTATCATTCTTTAAATAGAATGGTAAGTTTAGGACTATTGTCAAATTTGAACATTAACAATAGCACAAATGTAAGCAACACATCCTAACCTATACTTAAGTTATGAAAGATAGTAAATTTGGGTATGTGTAATGATAGGCATCGGTAAGGAGCTATGCGTTGGAGACCAGCAAAGAGAACCATGCGTTGACAGTAAAAGTTAGGCGCCGAGGAAAATTTACAAGGGCGTGACGAATCATGCGGTTAACAGAGGCGTCTTGGTTAAAATATGAAATATGTTTAAGTGTTCAACAAAAACTCCCAAGAGACGCCATGCGTTGACGGGAGAAGTATACTTGTGCGTTAATGATGGTGGACCATGCGTCGAAGAAATCTTCTACTAAACGATGCAGTGACTGACGCTAATAGCATAGTGTGACGAAAGTATTGTGCTGCGCTAAGGAATGATTGAGAGTTGGCAATGAGATATCATGCGTCGAAGAGAAAAGGGTACCATGCATCAGGAAATGGTGTAACGCATGCATGAGAGGCGCTTGCGTCAGTCTATGGTGCTGCGTCTGGAACTTCAATGTGTGAATGGACTTGGGCAAATTCTTGGGCCGGCGTGAAACTTCTAGACAAAGTAAGTTGGGTTAAAGGATAAACCCAACAAAGCCAGAGGATTAAAAAGATGTTATTTCATAGCTGAAGGGTCGGGGAGAGTGAGAGAAGAGGGAAACAGAGAAGAAAGTGAGGGTTTCCACCATTTTTGAAGGAGAGTGAGAGAGCAGAACACTTACCTGTTATCTGACATTTAGAGCAAGGCGTGGTATTTTGATGATATCTCACTAACGAGGACGAAACTTTAGCTGAAATTTTGAGGTAAGCAAGTTAACTCATTTCTTAACAACTTTCATGAAGGGTACTTTGATTGATATAGCTTGAAATCATGCGAAAATCTAAAGAGAAGCTACTGGTGCAGCTTTGCTAAGAAATCTGGGCAGTATGGAGGAAAGTCGTTATATCTGTTAAATGGGAAGGAGAAACTCCATGAAATTTTGAGGTAAGACAGAACACTCCTTTCTCTACAAGTTTGTAGAAGGAAAGAAGTCTTGATTCTAATTAAAATACATGATTTTGAATAGCAAGAAGTGAAAGGAAAGAAGAAGATATCAAGCTGTCTTAGAAAACCTGGTGGAGACGGCAGGACAGCCTTGCTTTAAACGCAAGGGAGAGACAAACCAGTGAAGAATTGGCCAAGTTTACCTCCTAAGGCCAAGAAGAGGTCGGGAAGGCGTATAACCAGTTTGGGACGAAGGACAATTTGTGAATGGTTTCTATTTTCTTGTGCGTAGTGATTTATGATATTGATATGCTATATGTTTGTGTTTGTAGTGTGCATACATGGTTCTTTGAGATGTCATGTGACTATGTGAATGTTTGAAAGGAAGAGATGATTATGTTAGGTATGAGAGCCCAATGCCGAGGGACTATAAGTGAAGGCATGTGGGAAGATGATATCATATACTCAGTGCTGAGGGACAGGATGTGAAGGCACTTGAATGGAGAAAAACGGACTCCATAGCTGAAGAACCATAGGCGAAAGCATATGGAAATCCAGTATAAGATGTGTGGCTTAGCACTAAGGGACCGTAGGTGAAGGTGCTGAAATAATAAGAGTTTGAATGGTATGCCTAGGGACCAAAGGTGACAGCATACAGGACAGGTTAAGGGAATGAATGACAATGAATGATGATGCCGAGGGACTAAGGGTGAAGGCACAGGGAAGAGATAGCATGCAAAGTGATATGTTAGTGCCGAGGGAATATATATACGAAGGCACGGGAATGTTAAATGCCGAGGGACATGATGTGAAGGCATACGTGCTGAGTGACGTTGAGTGAAGGCACTGGTTGAGTAATTGAAAGTAAAGCGTAATAGAGATATGTATGTGTTTATTGTTTGTATTGTTTGGATACGTGATACATATTCTTGCTTGTTAACCACTCATTGGGCATAGGCTCACTCTTTGTTTTGCTTGTTTGTTGTTGATGCCTCAGGTAGCGAGCGCGATCCAAACGCCTAACTAGAAGAGAACCTCATCTGGGCATAGAACTTTTGGTGTACCTCCTAAGGACTTGTAAATATTCTTTGTATTCCTACTTCTCGTATATACGCATGTCCATGAGAGAGAGTTGGTGTTTGTAAACTTAAACTTTTAGATAATGAAATTTCTTGTTGAAATGTCCACTTAGTACTATTAAGTGATTATAGTTTCCGCTGATTGGCATGACTGAGCTGTTAGGTTAGTGATGATTTAAATTTTTCCTCGTGATATGTATGTGTGGTCTCACTCCTGAACCTAGGTTGTAGGATAATCTGGGTGAGGGTGTGACAACAAATGTGAAGTTTGTGTTGAATCAAAGTTTTCTAGAAAGTCATTTTCATATGTGGAAAGAAGTAATGAATTACTTGATTCCATAATGATGTATATGACATGAAAAGTACTCCCACAAGAGGTGGTAAGAGATATTTTGTCACATTCATTGATGATTGCAGTAAACATTGCTATGTATATTTATTACATAGTAAAGATGAGACCTTTAATGTTTTTAAAACATATAAGGCAAAAGTTGAAAATTAACTTGAGAAGAAAGTTAAGGTGCTCAGATTAGTTAGAGGTGGTGAATATGATCATCATCACTTTATGAATTCTATGAAGTTAATGGTATACTTCATCAAACTACAACACCTTATCCACCACAACAAAATGGTGTAGCTGAAAGAAAGAACCGAACTTCAATGGACATGGTTAATTGTATGTTAAATAGTTCAGGTTTACCTCATAATATGTGGAAGGAAGCTTTGCTTACCGCAAATTTTATATTAAATAGAACTCCACATAAGAAGACTAATAAGTTATCTTATGAAGTGTGGAATCAAAAGTTGCACTCATAGTTGAAAGTGTAAGGATGTTTGGAAAATGTGCAAATTCCTTTACCAAAAAGGACCAAACTTAGACTTAGGACAATTGATTGTGTCTTTATAGGCTATGTGATGCATAGTGCTGCTTATATATTTATGGTGATTAAATCATAAGTATCTGATATTAACAATAATACCATCATGGAATCTATTGAAGAATTCTTTGAGGATATATTTCCTTTCAAGGATGAAAGACACAAAAGTAATGGTACCAAAAGAAATTATGAGGCTAGCTCTTCAAAAGGTCAAGACAATTAGAATACTGAGTCTGAACCTAGAAGAAGCAAAAGAGCTAAGAAAGCTACTTCTTTTGAACCTAATTTCATAACTTATATGATAGAAGGTGAGCCTCAAACTTTTCAAGAAGTTGTAAGATCTCTTGATGCGCCTTATTGGAAGAAAGCTATCAAGTGAGCTAAAATCCATTTTACAGAATAATACCTAGGTATTGATTGATTTAACTCCTGGAAATAAACCAACTGGGAGTAAATAAATTTTAAGAAAAGGCTAAAGGCTGACGGTAGTATTGATAAATATAAAGCCTGCTTAGTTGCTAAAGGCGTCACCAAAAGGAAGGGCTAGATTTTTTTTTATACCTATTCACCAGTGATGAGAATTACATTGTAAGGATGTTAGTTGCAATAGCAGCTTTACAAACTTTAGAAATACACAAAATGGATCTGAAAACAACATTCTTAAATGGAGATTTAGATGAAGAAATTTATATGGAACAACTTGAATGGTTTGTTGTTAAAAGACATGAAGACAAAGTTTGTACACATGTCAAGTCTTTTTATGGGTTGAAACAAGTGCCCAAACAATGACATGAAAAGTTTGACCACACTATGTTATCAAATGGATTTAAGATAAATGAGTGTGATAAATGTATCTATGTTAAAACCATAGATCAAGAGTATGTCACTATTTGCTTGTATGTGGATGATATGTTAATAATGGGCACAAATAGAACTGTCATTGATTCCATTAAAAGGATGTTGAAATCCAACTTTGATATGAAAAACTTTGGTTTTACTGATGTTATCCTTGGAATTCGAGTAACAAGAAATTCAAGTGGATACATACTTTCTCAATCTCACTATATAGAGAAAGTGTTGAGAAAATTTGGTCATTTTGAAAGTAAGCCGGTTGTTACTTCATTTGATCCGAATTGTAAGTTGAAGATAAAAACAATGAAAGTGTGCCTTCTCTAGAATATTCTAGAGTTATTGGTAGCTTAATGTACATAACCAATTGTACAAGACCTAATATTACCTATTCAATAGGAACGTTAGCAAGATACACCAGCAATCCAGCGCATGATCATTGGAATGCTTTAGTCAAAATTCTAGGGTACTTAAAGTACACTCTGGATTATGGATTGCATTATATATGGTATCCACATATACTAGAAGGATTTAGTGATGCTAATTAGATTTCTAATAGCATTGAGACTAATTAACCAGTGGGTATATTTTTATCTTAGGTGGAGTAGCTGTATCATGGAAATCTTCAAAACAGACATGTATAGCACGTTCTACTATGGAACCAGAATTTATAGATCTTGATAAAGCAGGAGAAGAAGTTGAATGGTTTCGAAGTTTTTTTTGAAGATATTCCATTGTGGCTGACGCTTGTAGGTGCCACGTGTATTTATTGTGACAATTTAGCAGTTTCTATGAGAGCCAAGAATAATGTCTATAATGGCAAGTCAAGACATATTAGATGCAGATATAATTTGATAAGGCAATTGCTCTCTAATAGAATAATCTCCATTAACTATGTGAAATTGAAAGAAAATATTGTAGACTCCTTGACGAAAAGGTTGTCAAGAGAGGAAGTTGCATATACATCAAGGAAGATGGGGCTAAAGCCTTTGAAGTGAGTTATCTAGTGGTAACCTAACTTAGTTGATTGGAGATCCAAAGATCTAGGTTTAATAGACAAACTAGTAGGATAATTCATAGTCGACACACTAATTAGAAATTTATAGTTTCTTCCCATTTCTATGATGTTAAGTGTGTGATATGTTGATGTTAAGGTCATGTTAATATCTTGTTTTACAAAAAGAGTATTGATAGAATATTCTTCGTCAATATTACCTATGTGAGAGTAGAAAAGTGGGGTTGCTTCTATGAGAACCTTTCAAATGGCTTATGTTCTCTAAAGCTCTCATGAATTCAAAATTTTGTCCAGGACCAAATGGAAACAAACGTATAGAATTCAAAGATACAAGATGAGTTGTGTGTGATATATATTGTCTCAATTCACCAATGAGAAGGATAGTTCCAGAGCTTGGTCTCACTATTTCTTCGGTAAATTCGATGGATATTCACTAAGGTTCAAGTCTAGAAGACACCTCTCCTAATGCATAGCTTGTCTGTTTTCTCTAAACAGTTTTATTTGATTTTTCTCATTTTCTTTCATGTAAGGGACTGTTAGATATACATAGTGAAAGAAAGTGAAAGTTTGGTAAATATTTGAAACATAAAAGATGGATTAAATTGTGTAGATTAAATTCATTGTTTAGAAACTTTCAAATTGGATTAAAGCTTCAAATTAAAATGATGTTAAACATGTATGAAAGTTAAATTTGTAATTTCTTCAATTGGAATGAGTTATGTTTGATTTTTTTCAAGTAAGAACTAAATTGAGTTCCATTTGACAAATGTTTTAATTTTGTATTTATTTGATTTTCTTTTGTATTTTGGAGAGTTACTAAGTTTCTAGCCTATATATAGCAACTTGTTTTTCATTTGTAGCATCCCACTTCAAATTGAAGAATTCTCTTCTTTCTTTCTTTCTTCCTTTCTTTTGGTCTTCAATTGAGTTGAGAGCAAGTATCCAAAAGTTATGACAGATCCAAGTAGTTCGAAGTTGCAATTCTACCAAAGTTAGTCGTTGTATCCTGCTAAGACGATCACTGTAGTCTGCTTGCATCTAATGTAGAGCAAATAATTGTCTTCAAGACAACACTTCTTAAAAGCATGCCTCAACTACCTATTAAGGTCTCCAAAATATCTTGAGATTTTTAATTATTTCAGTTCATAAGCCTTGTTGCACCATCTTGTTGGTTGAATATTATATATTCAAAGTATTGTTTCAAGTTGAGGTGTAATCAGTTTGCTAGTGTATTCAGTTTACATATGTCATTTTCTCCCAATAGAGGGAAATAGGTTGGACGTGAAGACCACCAGGCACCCATGACGAAGGTCAACATGGACAAAATCTGAACTTCCACAAACTTTACACTTGAACTTTCAATGTTTAATGTCTTAAAACTATGGATTATTATACTTTTATTTAATCTATGTTATTAACTATTGGAGATGTGTCAATTTAAGTATAGCTTAATGGACAACACTTTTATCATCATCCTAAAGGTGAATAGTTAGATTATCCATCTTGCAATTGTTATGCCAAAAAAAAGTGAAATACACCACATGCCCAAGTATTTGTGGGAAACTACCCACGTCACATGCTAAGTAAGCTAGTCAAAATTTAATTGATGGCTATGTCATGTATGTTAGCTTTCAATCAATGATATTAATTTCATCTTTAGCATAACTCTTAGGATCGAAATATCAATAACCTTCTCAAAACGATAAAGAAAAGCATACTTAGTGAGGCAAATTTAGAAGGTGTACAATTGCAACTTTTTCAAAAAATTAGATATCAACCAAAAAAAAAAAAAAAAAAAAAAAA
>QLSR01000029.1:284943-358294 GCA_031780015.1 Citrullus colocynthis
AAAAAAAAAAAAAAAAAAAAAAAAAAAAAAAAAAAAAAAAAAAACCTGTTCCATGTTCATCCAAGGAGAGACAAAGAAGGTCGGAACCCTAACTCCGAGGCGATTGAATTTGAAATTGAACGGCGGAGGGCCAACTTGGCCGTCGGGTTTGGGAACTCCAACAGCGGGAGGAGAAACGTGGTCGAAGAACCCATCGTGCCTGTCGTAGGTGATCAAGAACAGGGTTTTGTTCCATTATGGGCTGGATCTTAGAGCTTCATAGACATCTTCTGAAATACTCGTTGAAGAATCAGAATTATGGTCCTGACAGTGGAATGCACAAAAATGGGACAATGAAATGCACAAAAATGGGACGCGAAGCGCCAAGAATCAGAGGAAACAAAAGCTGAAGAGAGCGTAATGGAAGAAAGAATAACTTTGATGTGTGCTTGAGAGAAGATGAAAGCTGAAATTGCTGAACAAAGCCCTAGAAAACGTCAAAGGGGGAAGAAATGTTCGGATGGTTTACGCAGGGAGGAGAGAATAAGTAGCTTCAAGGTTTTTAGAAGGGGCCAAGGGAGAATGAGAGAAGAAAGAGGAAGGAGAAGGGGAAGGAAAAGTGGAAGAGAATATATATATATAAAAAGTAAAAATAAAAAAATAAAAAATAATAAAAAAAAAACTAGGTTTGGAGTTGGTTTTTATTTTTCATTTTCTAATTAATCATAAGAGAAAGTGAAAAACAAAATTTGAGAGGGAAATGAAAATAGGGGAGGTGTAAGCCCTAATTTTAACTCTAAATGCTTACGAGAATTGCAAAGTTTGGGATTTATTTTGATATGCCAATCGAGAAGGTAAAAAACTGAAGGTAGTCACCATTTGCATCAAGGTTAAATCATGCTATTAAGAATTATTATCATTAATATTATTATTAGTAATATTAGTACTTGTTATTATTAATTAAATGAAAATTTAAAAGTTAAATTAAGTTGGTGGAATAATTTTTTTTAAAAAAAAGGAAAAAATGATAAAAGTGGGGAAAATTATTTGGTTTAGTCGGTGGTGGAGATAAATGAAGGGAAAATCATTTTTTCTCCATTGTTCATGTGCCGACTTCATGTGCCGACTTCTCATCTCCTCCAAAGCAAAAAATTTCATGGTTCTTCAACTAAAGCATCAAATGTTGGTTTTTTGGCCCTTAATCTCAAATTAATTAATTTTAATGGATTGATTAATTAGTGTTTTGATGATAACAAACATGATTTTATTTATTAACCATTTGAGTGTTTTGAAGCGTCTATTGTGTGGAGCTTAGAATAACGGTTCCAATGCAATTTGAATCAATCAAATCAAAGTTCAAACGAAGAAAATATGACCGAAACAAGCTTAACGGAAAAGTCCTGAATTGATGATGTGGCAGATTATTCTAATCAAAGTGGACAAATTGAAAGGTGTTACTTGGAGCAATAGAGAAATGACAATTGGTGAATTTTTGTATTTTTGGATTGATGTTAAAAAGAAAATGATTTAAAAAAGAAAATGAATTTAAAAAAAGAAGATGAATTTAATATTATATATGTTTGTGTCTAACGGCTAGTTGAATTTAAATCTCCACCATTCAATTTTCTTTTACAAGAATCTAATGGTCCAAATTAATTTGGTTTTCACCCACTTTCATTTCTTTTTAAACATTTCATCTTCTCCAAAATTCTACAACAACTCTTATTATTTTCAATCCTCCATAATTCACCAAGTCACCATTATTGCTCTCTCTCCAAGCTTCAATTTTCTTCTTTTCATCTTATTCTTAAGAGAGATATATTGTATTGTGAGGATTTATTTGTGAAGTGCTTAAACTTGTAAATCCACTCTATTTAGAGAGTTTGTCAAGTGTACTCTTTGTTTTTCCAAATTTTTGTATGGGTTGGCTCTTGATCCCAAGAAAAAGAGTTGTTGTAATGGTTTGATCCTTAATCGTGGAAATGATCGGATTTGTTCTTGCGCCCAGAAAAAGAACGTTGTAGCGATTCGACTTTAAGCTATAGAAAGAGTCAAAGACTTCTAGTGAAGTACCCAAGAGGAGTTTAGGAAGTGGATGTAGGCCGGTTTTGCCGAACCACTATAAAATTCACAGTGTCATTTTCTCTATCCCTCCCCTAATTTATTTTTGCAATTAATTTTTGTTACTATATTTTATTGCATGAAATTAATTGCAATTTTTAATTCTTGAAATTAATTGCCCATATTGGTTGTTCTTAAATTTCTATATTCATTACCAATCTTTTTATTAGAATTACAAGGTGCTTTAAAATGTGATTGTTAATTTATTGTTTAATTCAAAGTGAATTTGTTTGTATAAAAAATATTGTTTAAACTACTTATTTGCAAAGAGTTGATTTATTCGCTTAATCGGGCTCACATTAGGAAAAAGTTTAAATTAGTTTTAATAAACCCTATTTACTCCCCCTCCCCCCCCTAGGGTTGCCATACCTATCCTACAATTGGTATCAAAGCAAGGTCGCTCGTGTTCTTAATCAAAAATTTTGTCAAAAGCTTTTTCATTTGATACCTATTGGTTGGGCTATTTACTCAAATAATTGGTATTAAAGAGGTTGCTCTATTGACAAAATTAATTTTCAAATATTCTTTCAGTACTTGAAGTAGATTATTGATATTTTAAAAAGTTATTTGAAAAGCTTAAGTGCTAGAGCTATGGCAACTTTAGAAAATCATTCTATTGATAGACCCCATTCTTCGATGCTATTAGAAATTATAATGTTTGGAGAAATAGAATGAAAACTTTTATGCTTGCTATCGATTTTAAAATTTTGTATGTTTGTGAGCATGATTTATCTAAATTGCAATTGAACATTGAGTTGCTCACTATTAATGCTAAAGCAATAAATATCATATATTATGCATTGGATAGACAATTATGTGATAAAATTTTACATTTTGATTATGCATATGATATTTGGAATTTTCTTGATAATATGTATGGTGTAGAAAATTCTATTTGTACTACTAATGATTTATTTGATGTGAAGGAGAATTACAATTCTCAAAATCAAGATATTTTCTATGACGGGATAAATGAAAAATGTGATGATTCCTCCTTGTGCTTAGTGGCTCATTCGGATAATGATTTCAGAGATGAAAGTGACAAAAATGAGGTAACTTCTTATAATGAATTGTATGATGCTTTTGAAAATATGCAACATGATTTAGAAAAACTTAGCTCTAAATATTTAAAACTATCGAAGAAGTATAAAAGCTTAATTATTGAAAACAAATCTTTGTTGGATGAAAATGCTTGTTTGAAAAATGGAGCAACTATCGATCTTTTGAATGTTGATAAATTTGGTGATGATGAGAAATGGGCCTTGAATGATAGAATCAAGTTTCTTGAAAAAGAGAATGTTGAACTCAAATCTTTAGCATGTAATTTGAAAATTGAAGTGAATGATTTGAGAAATGAAAATGTGAAAATTAGATCTTGTTCTTTGGAATTAAGTGATGAAATTGCTAGTTTGAAAAATAGAATTATTGAGTTGGAAACTAGCAATACTTCTTTAGAAAATGAAAAAATTTCTTTTGTTGATAAAATTAAATTTCTTGAGCATGATGTCTTTGACAGTAATAAACTTGTTAAAGCTCTAAAAGAAAAAGAGTCAAATCTTGTGAATGAGCTTAAATGTGTTGATGAAAGTATAAACAAATTGACTATAGGTGCACAAAAATTAGATAAAATTATTGACATGGGTAAACCTTTTAATGACAAAAAGAGATTAGGCTATATGGATAAAAATTCCTCATCTAGTTCTGAAACTACTTTTGTTAAAGTCACTCCTTGTAAGTCTCAAGATCTTGTGCCTAATGCATCTAATTTTGTTGAAGTTAAATTTGCACCAAAGTATGAAAAAGTCAGACATGTCCATGAAAATTCAAAATTTGTGCCTAAACATGTTCATGAAAAATCAAAATGTATACATCGTGCTAAATATGTGATTCATGGTAACACTAGAGATTTGCATGTGAAATCAAAATTTGTACCTACTTGTCATTATTGTGGAATTAAAGGTTATATTAGACCAAATTGTTTCAAATCAAATGGAATTGGCATATTATTCATTGAAAAGAATATATATTAATGAACATAGATTATCAAAATTTAAGACATAATTTTGCATCTCAAAAAGCAAAATAATAATAATAATAATAATAATAATAATAAATTTTAGATAATATTTTCCATATGAAGGTTTCTATCAAAGTTTTGCCTAACGCCTCATATGATCTCGAGCCGCCCCTCCATGTCTCTAATACCAATGGTAGTGATTCAATTCCAAGGAAATAAATGATCGCCATGCCATTAATTTAAAATTATGAATTAAAAAAAAAAAAAAAAAAACACAGAGAAAAGAAACATATACTTAAGCATGCAAATTCTAAATTACAGAGAAAGGAGGTGTTACCTTGGAGATCGATCTTCAATGTCCTTTCCTTAGGAAATTTCTCTTTCGAACAACAAATCAATGTGCCAATCTAGACACCACTAAATGGTCTTCCTCATTGTTCTCGGGGAAAAATTTAGGGACAATTATAATTTTTACGTGAAAAACCAACCAGTTTAATGAAAGAGAGGGGAGTGGTAACTTGCCTCCCACTCCCCCACTTGCGTGAAAAACGCAGGCAAATTCTAATTTTTTTGTTTAATTAATTAAAAGTACATATAATTTTATTTAAATTAATTAAATAATTAATAAATTACTAATTTATGTATTAATGTATTTAATTGGATATCATATATTTAATTAAACATTTTGAATCATATTCAAATATTAAAATATTCTCATCTCTCTTAATATATGGTTTAAATGTGAACCTCATTCACATTAAATTTAATCTATAGTTTTTATATGAATTTTATTCATATTATTTATTATTTGAATCTTATTCAAATAAATTAAACTCTCATATCATATAGTTTATTTGAATCTCATTCAAAATTAATTTTATATTATAATGTATTTATATATATTATATTAATGTGCATTCCCTTAATATTATTTGAACGATTCAAATTCTTCCAAAACTCTTTGGTCCTTGTTTTACTTGTTAGTGAGCAAGAAAGGGGATCTAATAGACCTACAGATTAGAAGCTCCAACGATCCGCGATTAATTAATTAAACTCTTTAATTACATTAATTAATATTCATTAACTATGGGTCACTCCACTAAAGACCCATAGTTGCACTCTTCGCACTATAGAATGTTTTGTGTCTATGGGTATAACCATCACAGGTAAGCTGACCCTTCATGAATTGTTCGTAATTATAGCTAAATCAAATTACCTTTTTACCCTTGTAATTAACTCTTGCTCCTTAAGGCCTGATCTTTAACAGACAACTTGTTTATGGTCCTACCATTAAAAAATCTCTCTCAGGCCAACAAGAGGGAGGGACCCCATTACTTAAGTCCTGAAGTTAGCACCTAAAGGAACAATTCCTCTACTTTATCCTACTGTTAGAAAGGAGTAAATTCCATCTTGTGTAGCTATGTTCCCAGCTCCACATTCGGTCTTATCCCATAAATGGTAGGATTATTAAGTAGGCGATATCGGCCACTCTCACCCATACAAATGAAAGAAAAAACCCTCACAGGCAGGAGTCCATCACTCAAAATTGAGATCGAGTTACATACGGTCATCCTATGAAATGCTAATCTCTTCATTCAACGGTGTTACAAAAAAAGATTAACTATTTTATGGTCTGGTCCTATACAAACACTTTATATAGGATAATCTCACTTGCATGTCTCTACATGAACGATTTGGATCAAATAGTTTGTAACGATTACAAAGTGGGTCGTATTCATAGTGTTCTTAGGATAAAGTACCCAAACTTATCCGTATACTATAAACCATTTAGATTATTACTTGAACATGATCTACCTGTATGTCAACCATATAATGTTCAAGTTATATTAAATAATCTTAGATCTTAGTTTATTGAATTAAGTTTAAGCAAGTCTAAATATGAAATAAAATAACTTGGAGTAAGCTCAACACAACAACGTCGTATCTCCCTCTTTGTGCACATAGGAATCCTAACTTGGGACGCCCGTATACCTTCTCATGTCCTTTAGTACCAAGGTCCCATAATACAATATTAAGGCCCGTTATGCCTTCTCCATATCCTTCGGCATTGGGGACCACTAATAAAAATTTGGAAAAAAACAGGGCCTGCTGCTGTCGAGGAGCTTGTTAGATGCGCCCCACAAGTAGCACCTACGTGCCTCACCACCCCAACTGACACCCCTGTGGGTGTGATTTGCTGCCCATTAGCCCAAGCATCTGCCCTAGCAGCCCACCTACATGCCTCATTGGCCCGCTAGTGCAAAATTGTGGTTTCGGTTAGTTTTGGCTTCAAAATTGGGTGTTTTTGGATTTGTTTGGCTATATTTGGTTCTAAATGGAAATTTATAGCATTTTTACTAAGAAATACATGAATTTTGATTTTAGGTGAATTTTGGAAGTTATATGAATAAGTTGAACCTATGCTAAGTGTTGAGCCTGGTCCAATATAAACCAGATTATAAATTAAGTTTAGGAGGTTGAGCATTGTTAAGCAGTTGTGATTAAGCTGAATTGTGGTCACATTTGAGGAAGTCAAGGTCATTTGAGTTAAAACCTTGAAGTAGTTATGTTTAGGGGGTTAAATGAGATATAAGATGATTTATAAGGAAATATGAATTGGATATGATTATAAGTTGGGCTGATTGTGCGTTAGAGAATAACTAGAGGTTTTAATCTGATTTTCAGGTCAAACCAAGATATGTGATGCTTATAAGCCTAAGGGAACGAGCTTTTAATTGTGAGTGACAAAATTTTATTTGAAATGATTTATTTTTTCAATATTTCTAGTGTGCTTGAATTATTCTTAAAACATGAGTTTTGTAGCATGAGTTGAGTATGACAAAACATGAGTTTCTTAATATGAGTTTGAACATGCTTTTACATGGTTTTGATGATAAAGCATGATGTTTTATGGTGCTAAGTTTTATCCAAAGCATACTATTTGGTAAATGAGTTTGAAACTTTAAGGTTTTGCTTAACCTGTGTTTATGAATGATTTATTTATTATCAAAGCATGCTTTATTTTCAGAAGGATTATAGATGGTCAATATATGCCGAACGATACGGAGAAGGCATATGGGCAACCTTAATATTGTATTATGGGACCCCGGTACTGAAGGACATGAGAAGGTATACGAGCAGCCAGGGTTAGGTTTTCTATGTGCACATAGAGGGAGATACGACGTTGTTGTGTTTAGATTACTCCACACAGCTAAGGTTATTCGACCTTGGGTGTGTCAAGATTACTTCACCTTAACTAAGGTTGTTTTCGACGTTAAGTAGCATTGGACTCCGCTCCGCCTCAACTAAGGAAAATCTTTCAGGCATAAGCTAATATTTATGAGTTTTCGACAATGAACTGTTTATTGTTTATTTACTGGTTTTTCGAGCGTGACTTTATTGAATATCTAAGATAAGTATGGATTTCCAAACTTGTCACTTACTGGACAACCTAGATCATGATTTTCTTGGTTTCCCATTTTCTCATGTGTTTGCTATGCATGTGAATAGGAGTTTAGAGCCTTTGCTTGATACTCTATTAGTGCATACTTCTATTGGTGATTATGTGATCATAGAGCATGTTTATCATAATTGTGAGCTAGTAGTTGATAATGTAGTTTTGTTGGTTGATCTATTACCTTTAGACTTAGTCGAATTTGATATTATTTTAGGCATGAACTTCCTATCAAAGTATCATACTAATGTGAAATATTTTAAGAAAGAAGTTAAACTTGTGAAGCCAGATGGGGCTGAGGTAGTTTTCAAATGAAGGAAGAAGATTCTTCCTACCTATGTAATTTCTACAGTGAAGGCCAGGAAATTAACGAGTAAAGGTTGTGAAGCGTATTTGGCACATGTAACTGAAGTAATGACAAAGGCATATGGACAACATTAATATTGTATTATGGGACCCCGGTATTGAAGGACATGAGAAGGTATACGGGCAACCCAGATTAGGATTCCTATGTGCATATAGAGGAAGATACGACGTTGTTGTGTTGAGATTACTCCACACAGCTAAGGTTATTCGACGTTGGGTGTGTCGAGATTACTCCACCCCAACTAAGGTTATTATATGAACTGGATATGATTATAGGTTGGGTTGATTGTGCGTTAGAGCATAACGAGAGGTTTGAATCTGATTCTCAAGTCAAACTAGGATCTATGACGCTTATAAGCCAAAGGGAACGAGCTTTTAACTGTGAATGACAAAACTTCATTTGAAATGATTTATTTTCTCAAAATTGTAGCTCCAAATTTGATCTCTACAACTTAATATCCTTCGAACATCCTAACCTGTCTAGATTTGCATAAATTTCAAACCAGGTTCATTCTCTTTGAGTTTCACCAAGTTTCCCTTCAAAATCTCACTCCCATCAACTCAAACCTTCACCTTTTTCTCCCTTTTGGTGCCTAACTAAAGAACCACGAAGTTTTTGGCTTTGCAGGAGATGAAAAATCGGCAATGAACAATGGAGGAAAAATAAAATGATTTTCCTTTACAAATCTCCACCACCGACTAACACTTCTCACTCCTCCCCCCCCTCCCCCCCCCCCCCCCCCCCCCCCCCCCCCCCCCTTTTTCCCTTTAATTATTCCACCAACTTAATTTTAATTTATGGCTTTTTCATTTAATTGTTACTAATAAGTGTAAACCTTACTTTCATTTCTAAGCATTTAACTTAAGTGTTGTATTTTTGTTGTGGACTTAGACAAAATTTCCTTGGTTAGATTGAAGGAGGTGTGGAGGACAAGCCAAGGAAGGTAGGCTTGTGGACTTAGCCGTGGGTGTGATTTCAAGCAAATGACTAGACGGGTGGTTGAGATCCAAGATAGCCAAAGATTCCTTATGTAAGCCTAAATCTTTAACCCTTATGTGATTTACTAAGCTTGGGATTTATTTTGACATGCCAATTAGAATATAAAAGACTTAAAGGGTTGTCACCATTTGGATCAAGGTTAAATGATGCTACTACGGATTATGATTATCATTAATATTCTTAACACTAGTATTGATCTTATTATTATTATTATTATTATTATTATTATTATTAATTAATTAATAAATTAATTAATTAATTAATTAAATGGAAAAGCCATAAATTAAAATTAAGTTGGTGGAACAATTAAAGGAAAAAAATAATGAAAAAGAAAAAAAAGAGGGGAAAGTGGGAACTGTTAGTCAGTGGTCGAGATTTGTAAAGGGAAATCATTTTCTTTTTCCTCCATTGTTCATTGTCAACTTTTCATCACCTCCAAAGTCAAAAACTTCGTGATTTTTCAGCTAGGCACCGAAAGGGAGAAGAAAGTGAAGATTTGAGTTGATTGGAGTAGGATTTTTAAGGAAAACTTGGTGAAACTCAAAGAGAGTTGAAATTGGTTTGGAATTTGCGCAAATCTGGATAGATTATGATGTTCGAAGAATAACGAGCTGTAGCAATCGAATTTGGAGCTGAAATTTTGATGTTAATAAGTTAAATCATTTCGTAATAACTTTTATGGATGATGTTTGAGCTAAATATGAAGGGAAACGAGTGAAATTGTAGGTAAAAATAACTGGTTTAGAGTTTTTGATATTTTGGAGAGGTTTCTGGTTTGAGGGAAATTTCGGGCAATCCACGGGTTTTTAGGTTTTCAACCTTTAAGATAAGTTATAGAGGAATTAATCTTGAAGATTTTGCAAGAAACTTCACTTAATTTGGTTAATAATTGAGTGAGAATAAGTCATTTGAAATTGAGATAAAAATCTGGAAAAAAAACAGGGTCTGCTGTTGTCGAGGAGCTTGTTAGCTGCACCCCACAAGTAGCACCTGCGTGCCTCACCAACCCAACTGACACCCCTGTGGGTGTGATTTGCTGCCCATCAGCCCAAGCATCCGCCCAGCAGCCCACCTACACGTCCCCTTGACCAGCTAGTGCAAAATTGTGGTTTCGATGAGTTTTGACTTCAAAATTGGATGTTTTTGGATTTGCTTGGCTATATTTGGGTCTAAGGAATACATGAATTTGGATTTTAGGTAAATTTTGAAAGTTATACGAATGAGTTGAACCTATGCTAAGTGTTGAGCCTAATCCAATATAAACCAGATTATAAATTAAGCTTAGGAGGTTGTGCATTGTTAAGCGGTTGTGATTAAGCTGAATTGTGATCACATTTGAGGAAGTCAAGGTCATTCGAGTTAAAACCTTGAAGTAGTTATGTTTAGGGAATTAAATGAGATATAAGATGATTTTTAAGGAAATATAAACTGGATATGATTATAGGTTGGGTTGATTGTGCGTTAGAGAATAACTAGAGGTTTTAATCTAATTTTCAGGTCAAACTAGGATCTGTGACGCTTATAAGCCTAAGGGAACGAGCTTTTAACTGTGAGTGACAGAATTTCATTTGAAATGATTTATTTTCTCAATATTTTTAGTATGCTTGGATTATTCTTAAAACTTGAGTTATCTAGCATGAGTTGAGTAAGACAAAGCATGAGTTTCTTAATATGAGTTTGAACATGCTTTTACATGGTTTTGATGATAAAGCATGATGTTTTATGGTGCTAAATTTTATGCAAAGCATGCTGTTTGGTAAATAAGTTTGAGACTTTGAAGTTTTACTTAACCTGTGTTATTTATTATCAAAGCATGCATTATTTTCGAAAGGATTATAGATGGTCTCCAATGTCGAAAGACGTGGAGAAGGCATATGAGCAGCCTTAATATTGTATTATGGAACCCCAGTACTGAAGGACATGAGAAGGTATATGGATAGCCCTGGTTAGGATTCCTATATGCACATAGAGGAAGATATATGACGTTGTTGTGTTGAGATTACTACACACAATCATGGTTATTCGACGTTGGGTGTGTCGAGATTACTCCACCCCAACTAAGGTTTTCGACGTTCAGTAGTGTTTAGCTTCACTCCGCCTCAACTAAGAAAAATATTTCAGGCATAAGCTAATATTTATGAGTTTTCTACGATGAACTGTTTACTGTTTATTTACTTAGTTTTTGAGAGTTACTTTTTTTAATATCTGAGTTAAGTATGGATTTCTAAACTTATCACTCACTGGGCAACCTAGCTCATGATTTTCTTTAGTTTTCTATTTTTCAGGTAGCGAGCGAAACTGAGGTGCTTAGCCTACACATCAAACTCGTCTAGGCCTATTACTTAATTTGTAAATATTGTAAATATTTGTACTTGAGACTCAACATTGTACATATGAGATTTTAAGGAGTGGAAGTTTGTAAACACGTATCTATCATGTGTTAGGCTATTGAATGGAAGTTCGTAAATGTTGGCTTGTCTTGAGTGTCTGGATGACAAATATTAACTGTTTATCAGGTGCTTGGTAATGGATTAAGAATAGTACAGGTTAAAAATTAAATTCTCCTTGTTCCAACCTTGGGAGGAGGTGGTGTGACATTATCAAACCATAAAAATTAAATTCTCCTTGTTCCAACCTTTATAGACTAAATTTGTAATTCCAAAAAGAAAAAAGAAATAAACAAACAAAAAGGCTTAAAGAAAAATCTTTCAAGAATTAGCTTTTCAAAATAGTGTGGGGATCCAACATAGACCTTTAAAGCATGCTATCAGCTCGAGAAGGAAGCCTTCTAAAGAAGTTATTAGGAACTGATGGCATCTTACTCCTAAACTTAGGATGTCTAAGCCAATAAATCCCCGCAACCAAAGCCACAATCTTAAACGGCGTAATATACAATGCAATAGCCACAACTAGGCAAAACACAACATAAAGACTCGTAGCTCTTGGGTCCCTCCAACTAAGTAGAGCCCTAAACCTCTCCCCTTGAGTCGCAATGTCCCCAACCACCGTCTGAATTCGCCCCGCAACACTTCTCAACCTATCATACCTCATTCGTGCCACGTCTTGCGTCTTCGACGTCGGAAAAGTATCGAACTCCTCGTCAAGTTCATCTATATGAACTGCCTCAGCCCAAGAGAGCTTTATGTCCATGTGTGGTGGATGCCTCGGTCTGAACCGAAAGTTCCAGATGCCGATGAGAAACATGTAGAGGAAAGTTGTTGGGAGGATAAGTTCAGGAAAACATATGAGAATGAAGTAAAGGATGTGAACAAGGATAGATGTGATAGGGTTCTTCCACTGGCAAACTTCTCCGAGCCATCGATTCAGCGAGATGACGCCAGAGAATAGGGCAACAATTCGAAAGAAGTTGGCTTTGCTTCTTCTCATACTCCACATGTGGGAATCCACATCTAACATGTATTCAACGACTTCTTTTCGTAGAGGCGGCTCGGCTCGGGCGAGCCTTGTGGCTACAATGCTCATGGCTTGGAATCTTAAGCTATCTAGTTGGTTGACAGTGAAAGGGTGGAGATAGTGCATTTTAGGTAAGAGGGGATGACCATAGAGGTAGATTATGTGAGCAAGGGAAAGGCATGTGAATCTCACAGCTAGTTGGAGCTCTCCCATTTTCTTTAATCCAGAAGGTTGCAACACAAGGAGTGGGTATGAATGAGTGTAGATTCGATCCATTTCAAGTGTTGAAAGCCTTATACGTACCTGTTCACAACAATAAAATATAATGGTTATAAGATCAATATTGAAAGCTTTTTCAAGTTAAAAGAAAAGTATTTAGATGTATCTCCAGCTGCACTTATCTTTGTGATACCTATACTTAAGTGTCTTATCACAAGTCACTACGTGACAAAGTTTTCTTAAAAAGACATACGGTGATATTATAACAATTTTGGTTTTTAAACTTTTATAAATAATCATTGAGATGTTTTCAAATATTGTAAAGTATTTAAACTTTATAATTATTTTAATATAATATTAAAATGGTTATAATAATTTTGCATTTTTTTTTTAATTATTTTTCTACTATTATATCAATCCACCCAATATTCACAAGGCAACTTATTAATTACTGTTACGTTATTCAAATGCATGCTCACATCATTATATACTAAAGGATACGCTATCTATTTGTTAAATGCAAAATCACACTAAACACTACTTAAAATACTTATTTGAAAAAGATCAAATACTAAAATAGATATTAAAAAGGGTCATAAACCAAATCACTGGTTTCTAAAGTTAAATGACTAAACACTTCAAAATTTTAAAACGAAAATAATTATTTTGTAAAAGTCTAAAGAGACTAATATAGATATTATATAAAGTAGAGTACCAAAATAGAATAAAGCTAAAAGCTTTTATAAAGACAAAAAGAAGATATAAATTCAAAGATTTAATAGATCATAATTGATCTATCATCTTAGGAATGACTTAGAATGACTTTTCAAATGGTTAAAGTTACTTTAATGGTTAATTACAAATTTGATCTCTATAAGTTAGAGTAGAATTTAGTTTCAAATGGTTAAAGTTACTTTAATGGTTAAATTACAAATTTGATCTCTATAAGTTAGAGTAGAATTTAGTTTCTATGATTTGATAAAATTTCATAAATAGTCCTTATAATTTGATGAAATCTTCATAAATAGTCCTTATAATTGATAAAACTTATAATCTCTCTAGTTTGATAAAACCTTATAAATAGTTTTTGTGGTTTGATAAAATTTTCATAAATAGTCTCTCGAGTAGGGACTTTATATGAAGATTTAACAAATTATAAAGACTAAATTCTAATTTTCTCCGAACTCTAAAGACCAAATTTACAATTTAACAAAATAGTTTTTTTTTAAATACTTGAAAAGTGATTCTAAATCGTGTTTAAGTTATGGATTGTAATGGTGATTTAGTAGGTTACCTTCCCAATTCTGGAGTCATTCTTATCATTCCCACCCAAATGGCAGTTGTCAAAAACTCCAATGGTGATGACAGTGCAAGGATCGTAAACCTCCCAAGTGTACTGTTCATTCCATTTTGGATTAAAGCTGTCAGTTACTGTCCTTGTTCTTACCCATTTTTGGCCATATTTGGCCACACAATAAGCATCTGTACTCCCTTTCCCATCATTCTTCTTCATTGGTTGAAGCCCTTGAGCACTCAAAATCCCAACTTCAAAAATCCCAATTGGCTGCTTCCAAAGTTGTCTTGCTGTTGGCCTCACATCACTTATATACATTGTGGATTCATCCATTACATGGTAAGCTCCTTCAAGACAAACCCTTAAATGAACCCTACTAGAAAACTTCAATTCATGCCTTTTGTCTCCCTCTAAAGTTCCAAACCCAAACTTCTCAAGATTGAACCAACGTGAATGAACTATTCTATGATCCAAACGTCTCTCGAATCCGTTCAATTGCGTTATTAATCTCCCTATAACTTCATCTTTTGCAGACGATACTTTGTTTTCGACTGTTAAAACGAGCTGTTCTTCGAAAGGCTCCGCCACGACGAAGATTAGGTCTTCGTTCCAAACTGGGTTTGTGGTTTTTGTTGGACATAGCTTTGTTTTCAACACTTGCTTTCCTACGTGAATTTTTACAAACGCTTGTGGTGGTTGGCTCTTGTCTTGTGGCTCAATGTCTTGTGCTTCTATTACGTTCACTCTTAGGTACCATAGCTTTGGAGAAACGTACACTTTTGATCTGATATTGTAGATGCCTTCCCCATGGACTAATGCTGCATCCGAATGCCACGCGTCTGGGAATGCTTCGTCTGCCTGCGTCCCCATCCAAACCGCTAGCATAATCTCTCCTTTCACCTGCCGTACTTTGTTACATCAATTCAATTTTTAAATTCATTTTATCTCTATTTTAGTGTTGATATATAGTCACTTGGTGGGTGATCTTTGTACAAATTTTTAAGTACATAACAAAGCAAATAAAGAAATCAATAAATGGTAATAGTATTTATAAGATTAATTTTGAGATCACCTTTGTATCGCCTTTTCGATCTTCTAACTTGTACCACTGCGGCGCCAAGGGGCTATCCGGTGGGACTCTGGTTGGCACTTCATTCAAATCAAACACCACTTTTCCAACATATTGATCCCTTGGAACCATCTCTTTATCTCTAACAAAAACTTCAAGAACAGTTGACTGAATCTTGTCTTTAGAGAAAGCAAATACTTGGTTGTTCCATTCAGGATTTGTTTTCTTCTCAAAATGCTGAGTCCTTCCCTTATAGTTCCCCAGCTTCACTTCCACATATGGATCACAGCTCCCTGTCACCGGGTCTGGCGGCAGGTCCTTCGCCTTCACCACCCGAACGTATAGATAAAACATCTGCTCCACAAGATCGTACGTGCTCGTCGCTCTCTCACTTGTTATCCACCCACCCCCACCACGTAGCCCGCCGTGTGGCCATCGCTCGCCAAGGTTCGGTTTCGTGTCCTTCAGCTTGTAGTCGGCTTCCTTGTCGTTGCCCGCTGCAGATGAGCTCATTTGGTATGTTGCTTTCTAACTCAAACGTTGTCTTCTTGAGGTTGTTATTTTGTTGGTTTAGAAGGGAGAGTTTTAGAGGTATTGAGATAATTAAGAACCGTGCAAATTAAAAGGGGAGGCTTTTTTTGCTTTGCTTAAAGGCTTTAAACTTATAGGAGTGGAGAATCATGTAATAAGCTGTCAAAGTTTAAAGGTCTTTGAGGAAGAAAACAAAGTGCGAGATATAGTTGTCTAAAATTCTCTTCCTATGCTGAAAGGGAATCAATACCCCACTTTGAAGGACAAAGATAAGCTTTTTTTTTTTTTTTTTTTTCAAAGGAGGAATATATGCATGGGAGTTTCATCATGTGCTTTATTGGATGCTTTTGCCTCTTAGGATGGTATTCACTTTAATTTGTAACATTTAATTACAACCAAATTTAATACAAGATAAATGACATAAACTAAACTTAAATGTTTTTTATATATTTACTCTCCAACATAGTTTCGTGGAAAAGGTTTCAATTATCTTGCGAGTAATTTCGGCACAACCTTAGTATTACGTGTTTACATGTTGGTTGCTCTCCATGATATAAACACCAAAAACCTTGTTCAAACATGCACTTGCCAGACAAGATTTGAAATTGATAGATCATAAGCCTTTGCTTGGAGGTTCTTGAACAAGGTGGACTATAACAACTTCACATATCCAATGGATGAAAAAAATGAATTTACAATAGAAAAATAATATCTAATCTAAAACATGCGCGATTCTTGAAATGAAATCAGTTAAAAAGTGAAAAGATTTTCTTTTCGTTGGAGATTTGTCTGTCATCTCTCAATTGTTTTAAGACAATTTGTGGAGTTTTCGTTGTTGTCCCAAATATAGTCTTAACATCTGACTGTGTCATTAAAAATAATCCATGGGTATTTCTTGTTGAAATATTTTGTCTGATATTTTTTCTTAATGGAAACGATGCTTATCATTTCCAATTGCAATATATTTTTTCTTTCTTGACATTGATTTACAAATGGAGTTTAACGGTGTTTTTAGGGTAGTCGCTTTTGTATTTGTGTAGAGAAAATATTTGTTCTGTGTGGCCAAGTTGTGCAACAGTGTGCTTTATTCCTTGCTCTTTTTTCCCCGCTATGCATCTTTATGATTCGTTGAGAGCAAAATCCTTGAAGATAATTTTTGTCTTAGGGGGAGCATAAGGTGTCACTACAGAAAGGGATTCTCGATCTTAGGGGGAGCCTAAGACTTCATTCATCGAGAAGGAGTTCTTAATGTCTTAGGGGGAGCCTAAGGTGTTACAAACAGATAAGAGAGTTTTCAATACTTAGCTAGGGAGACCTAAGTTCTCACGTGAAGGGAGTTCACTGAGTCACTAGGAAGATAATCAAGCTGAGATGAGTCTCACACACTATCAAAAGTCGAAGTGTCTATCACTAATATTATCAAACTTAGGGGAAGCCTAGTACTATTGAGAGGAAGTCTCACATCTAGGGAGAGCATAGATGCTTAGCGAGTTAAGCTCTACAAGTGTCACTGTAGAAGTCGAAAGTACATTATTGTAACTGCTTAATCATTCAATATTAGTGGATTATATTTCTGGGCACATTACCCCCAGACGTAGGTAGTTATTACCGAACTTGGTTACTAACACTTTTGTGCAATTTGTTGGTTGCTACAAGTGTTTGTTTGTACTTTTTGTTTAACATTCGGGTTTGAGTAATGAATCATCTAATAGCTTTTTCACTTTTGAACGGTGATAGCACACATGTGTGAAAAGATGTAAACACTTTTTACAAAATCACGTAAAATGATTTATACAAATGTACATCAAGTACTTGTAAATCTACCAATGTGAAAGAAAAGTAAAACCAATATTTGACAACTCATTTTCAACTGTAATTGTTGTAATTGTTGAACCATAAATTGAGAAAAAGAAATATGCACCTTATCTCAAGTGAAGGGTAAATTTATATTGTTGTTTGCTTACCATAAACATGATTTAGTATGGGTTTTGGTGAAAGGAAAAACATTAGAAAGATTTGATTATTTATTTAAAATATCATAAAAATACTTGTGTTCATTTCGAACTGCACTCATCTTTTTTTGCATGGAGATGGGTGAAGTCTCGGTTGCACTGGAATTTAATAAAATGAAAAGTTTTATTCTAATAAACCAAACATCAATGATGCTCATATCAATTTTCACCTCACAAATTTAGAGTGTGTTTTGAATACTTTTTCAAGTGTTTAATTTTAAAAATAAGTCATTTGGAAAAAAATAAAGTGTTTAACAACCACTCAAAATAAAGTTTGAAAATTATTAGTGTTTTTATTTTAAATAATTATTATCAAAAGTGTTTAAATAAAAATAAATCTTTTAAAAAATATTTATTTTCTAAGCTAATCCAAACTAACCTTTAGTACTAAGATAGAATATTTAAGATAGAAAACGATAGAGAATCTAGAGAAAAAACCTCTATTGGGAGAGAGTTGTGTTGGATAGAAATATATATATTTTTTTCTTTTCTTTTTTCTCTTTAATTGAAAATATTGGGTTAGAGAGATAAGGTACAATTTCTCCTATCTTTTTTCTCATTACAAGTCAATACCCTTTCAACAGGCTCAATAATAATCTCTCCTAATACAATCTTCCTGGCTTAGGACAGTCTCAAAACCACATCTCTCACAATTGCAAAGAGGGAAAATAAAAATATTAAAATATCATTTCGGTGTTTGTACTTTAAATTTCATTCTATTTTAATTTTTATATTATCTATTAACAAAATTTAGTTCATGTACATTTAAAACATCTTAAATTTGATTCTTATTCAAATTAAGTTTTATCTAAGTTATCGAAATTGATTAAATAATAATAATAATAATAATAATAATAAATTTTCTTGCACAAAAGTTCATTATGTGAATATATTTTCATAATTTACCAAAAAAATGTTAATAGATAGTTTTTTTTTTCTTTTTGGGGTGAAAAAAGACAATAAGCTAATAGTATGGACTAATTTAAGATCTATTGAAAGTATACGGACATAGGACATTTGAAATTACAAGGACCAAAATGGAATGAAACTCAAAGTTCATGGACCAAAATTAACACACATCATCCTAGACTACCCAACCTAACCTAGGATGTGGAATGTCGACAATAGATTCTAATTAAACTATGGAACTAAAAAGTACTCGAAAAGTGCTTTCTTAGCCTTTTATTTAGAGTTGATTGGATGATATTTTGTTAGATTTGATTATGTTTGCTAGTGTTATTAACAGAGCTTCAGAACGAGACTTGAAACTAAAAAGAGCTAAAAATGGTCCAAATTTGACATAATCGAGACAAACCAAGGCCAAGTGTATCAAGTAGGGAAGAAATGACAAGAAAAAGAAAAGAATTGCCAAAAACAGGGCAGCGCCAGGTCGACGCTGGCCTCAACGCAATAGCAATGCCACAACGCTACATCGAAGCACTACCCAGCGCTACAACACTAGGCTATTTTAGGAAATATCTTGTTGCTCAAGTTACATTTTTTCTTACAAATTGGAGGGCTTTTCAGCAACCTTAGTTACGAAATTCTAGAGCCCTAAAGTGTGTTTTAGCAACAAAATTAGAGGTCGTTTGAAATCCCAAAGTGTTGAGATAGGCGAGATTGATAGATTCCAACAACGAGGAAACGCTTCGACAGTAAAGCCTTCCTATTCTTTTCATTCTCTCTATTTTTATGCTTGCAAATTTATATGAAAATATGTATTTGAAGGCTATCAGTGGCTAAACTCTTTAGTTTTATGGTGTTAATGATTTATTTATGGAAATAATTTAATGTTTTAGTTTTTTATGAACGTTATGGAATAATATGTTTTTCAATGTTTTTGTGCTTTAATTTTTATTGATTAACTTTTAATGAATGTTAGGTTAGATGTTTAATTTGATGGATTGCATGTTTAACCAGAACTATAGCATTGAATCATCATTAATCTCTCTGAAAAATAGTTAAGCCAATAGTGAAGGTTGTTTACGACGTTTCTTAATGTCATGCTTCTTATTTTGGTTTCAAGAAATTAGTAATCAATTAAGTTGCATGAGAAAATATTGTTTTTGATAGAACATAATCTGGACATAAGTTTCTAGACTTTGGCACATTGTTTACACATGATTCCATACAAAACCTAAACAAGACTTAATGAAGCATATAATGAAATCAACACCCTATACGCTTTTTGTCTCTTGAATTTTCCCAATTGTTTTTACTTTCCCTATTTGTTTTAAAAACTCAAATTCAAACTCGATTTTGAATCCTTAAATAAAATTGAAATAATTCTTGAATAACTAAACATAATCATGATTTGGTTATCTCCTGTGAAATGATATTCGGTATCTTAGATCAGTTTACTGTACTATTACATGACATGTGCGCTTACACCCATCAAGAATTCATATTGTCAAACTCTTAAACATTTTTTAAAATAGGTGGCTAGCAAAATTTCTTAATAAAGATTATTAGAAAATTTTGGCAGAGCTCCCTTTGGAAATCGAATAATGCACACCTGAACAAAAAATAAAAAAACAAAACTCCCAAATCATTAGTTTCAAACTCCAACTTCACCATCAAATGTGTCTAATTGCACACAATTCCTTAATCAATTCTGAAACCAATGATCACAACATAGCCATAAATGATCAATGGATAAAAGTAATAAAGTTTCGGTATATATTATAAATTAAACCATCATGAAATTGAAAGAATAGGGCAAGATCTTCAAAATGATGCTAACCATTTTAGTTATAAAAAGAAATTTAAAAGACGCATGGATGCAAATAGAAAATAGTAGTTGTGCTGATTAACACTTTTAGAGATAATAATTAAATGTATGATAACATTTTTTAAAAATTGTAAATATAACAAAATGTGTAAGTGATAGACTTTATCAGTGGCATAATCTATTACCAATAGATTTTAAAAATAGAATATAAATTTTGTTATATTTGTAAATTTTTTTGACCTAATTGTTATATTTGTAACTGTTTAGCAAAATTTCAAGTTTGCAGGCCATTTGAAACACCAACTAGACACCAATTTACCCAATTTCTATCTCTTTCTTTTAATTTTTAATTCTAAATTATACCTTCTCTCTCCATTTATTACCAAAGTATATATACATGATCAAATTAACTATTATTTTCTTCTCTCTTTCTTCATAGTGCAATTATGTTTTATCATTATTTTATTTTGTAGTTTTTTTATTATAAATTGACTTATTATTCTCTTGAATATGAAACCAAAGATATTGATATCTTGGCAGCATTCCAAGTAACTCCTCAATTGGGAGTTCCACCTGCGGAAGCAGGGACCGCTGTAGCTGCTGAATCTTCTACTGGTACATGGACAACTGTGTGGACCGATGGACTTACCAGTCTTAATCGTTACAAAGGATGATGCTATGGAATCGAGCCTATTCCTGAAGAAGAAAATCAATATATTGCTTATGTAACTTATCCCTTATACCTTTTTTAAGAAGGTTCTATTACTAACATGTTTACTTCCATTGTGGGTAATGTATTTGGATTCTTAGGATTGGTGTAGTCATTTAATATATTATATCCTGTAGCGTCGTTTCCGATCCGGGATCGAGCCCAGTATCACAACTTCTTCTACCCATCCTATATATTGTCCTTTTTATTTTGGTTTGGAATACAAATTTTTTAGTAGACAAGATTTTTTTAAAAAAAAAGTTCTTCATATTTATAGGCAGAACAACGATTTTTTTTTTTTTTAATATGAATTTGACGTAACAGGCCGTCATCTTCATATTCCTTTTGTTTCTTTGTCCTTGTTGGGAACACCATGGGAAAATATTGATAGGTGAGTTTCCTAATTGTCTTGTGGTGGAGGCCAACAACTATGGATCAGGATTTGGAAAGGGTTGTGTGTTAGGGTCCCTAGGCCTTCTATCTTTAATTAGAGCGATTATCAAGTTGAGAGTGAGCCAAAGTGGACTACAATAGACTAGTGGAACCTCCTAGCTACAATAATCCAACAATGATGACCTCACTCTTCCAACTCCCCATAACGCACAAATCAATAGGTTAAAAGATTTGGAGTTAAAATGGTGGACGGCCATTGCAGGCCTACACAAATCAATCTTCACCCCTTACTGAGCAAAGCTCGAATGATGAAGATGGCCGCTAGAGTTGTGGTGAGTAGCTTTGAGTTTCGTGAGAAATGAGAATAGAAAGCTTTTGAGATATGAAAGAGGTTTAGTTGTAGGATTATTCTAATTAGTGTTTTCTTCTTTCTTTAATCCCTTTTCATTTTCCTCATCCTTTTTCCTTAACAAAAACATGTTACGACTTAGACGTTTTTAAAACATTTTAAGTTTATATTAGCATTAAAAAATTACAAAACTTTTCATCAACCTCCACTTTTTTTTTCATTTTTCTTGACGGTTTTATTACTTGACATTTATTTTTTTTTTAATGAAAATGTCAAGTACTGAAAGTTCTAAATGTCAATATATGTCTTTTTTGTATTTGACTATTCCTCATTTTCATAAGCTTTAAGAGGATATTTTGATTTTGAAATTTTGTGGAAATTTATGGGATTTTATGTTTGAACTTAAAGTTTAGGTCTAAGAATTGAACAAATAAGAAAAAATATAGATACTCTTAATGTAAAAGAAAAAAAAAATGTGAACATCTATATAATTTATTTTAAGTTTTTTTTTTTTTAACTCAAGAAAACTTAAAATTAAATTGTTCACTGCACTAACTTTAGGTGTATTTTTTTATTTTTTTTAAAAAAGTTAGAATATCAATGCAACCTTTTGAAAGTTGAGTTATTTCTTTAACGAGGTTTCAATAGTTTATGCCCATATACTAATAATAAGGATACTTTTGAACTTTTTTTTAAAAAAAAAAAAATCTAAGGATATTTTTAGAAATATTTTAAAGTTTAGTAATGTTTTTAAAACCAAACACTAGTGATTTCTATTCAAAACTAACATCTGGGGTATTTGTTAACTCTTTTTGAAAATGTAAGAGTATTTTGAAACTTTCTACAGTTCGAGAGATTTTTTGACATAAAGTACAAAGTTGAATGAGTATTTTTTAAAAAATTTAGCCAAAAATGTTTTCATGTGAAAACAATAATTTAAAAATTATACAACTATGCGGATGGATTTTTGTTGTTTAATAATCGGCTTGGCTTAATACCTCAAATATGTAGTATTATCAAATCTCCACATTAAAAGATTAGAAATGTTACATCATAATCTTATATGTCAAATTCAAGGTAGAGCCAAAAGTTTTCGTGAGAGCATTTATTTTTTTAATTTTTATAGTCTCATACTAAAGTGGACAAATGGCTCACCTCTTTTATTTCTAATTTTAGTCTTATTTAAAAACAACTTATCACATTAGCTTTATCTCTTACCTTTTGGTAGATCTTGGACTAAATATTTCTTTACCTTTCTAATAGTACTTTAAGCTGCCAAGTTTATATAAATATTGAACCATATATACCAATAAAAATATCAATTTATACCCAAAATTTCTAGGGGTTGTATCAATTTAAATCTTGAACTTTTGTGAGTGTATCAATTTACATCTTCAATTACGTTTCGTTTGGAAAAACCACGTGTGAAATTTATACTTGTATCAATTAAGCTCCTAAGCTTTCAGGAATGAAATAATTTAGACTCTAAGACAAAAATTCATTTGGAAATCATTCATACATTTACTCTAATCGTCTATTTTGTAAAATCGACATTTAAAAAAGTTTACACACATTTAAGAATTAATGTCTAGGCTATTTCTAAAAGTTATCGAAATGAATTGTCTAAATTGATTGATTTATAAAAATTTAAGAGTTTAATTGACTCAAAATATAATTTTCATGCGATATTAATCGAACGAAATTTGAAGGACAATGTAAATTAACACACTTGTCAAAATTCAAAGTTTAAATTAATGCAATTCTTAGTTCAAGATTTTTATTGATATAATTACAAAGTTTAGGAGTACGTATAAATTAATATTCGTCCAATAAACTAATTATAAAAATACAACGAAAGAAATATTGTAATATCACCATCTCAAAGATCTCCAAACCTTTTTTCCCCTCTTGTTTGAAATTGCATTGCCCAAAGCTTTGTTGAGATGAAGACAAGTGAAGCTATAAAGAAAATTTTTGGAAGACCTAAATGGAGAAACTTTTGCCAAAATTATTCCTCTCCTTTATTCTCCCCTTCCTTTTTGATTCTCATTTTGATTTTCAAAAGAAAAAGGAAAAAAGAAAAGAAAAAAAAAAAAGTGTTTGGATTCTCCTTCTTATTATTTTTTTTCTCAAGGAACTTTTAGTCCAACTTTAAAGTTTAAAACTGTTACTTTCTTGTCCAAAAGGCATTATTCAAAATACTTATTCCTTTATTATTATAATAAATAATTTCTAAATGGATGAAATCTAACTTATCTATTAAAGCTCACAACGTGGGACACCAATATCTTTTGTATATGGGTTATTTTTAAAGATAGCAAAATGAGTCGATTTATTTATAAATATAGCAAAATATCACTAACAGACAATGATTACACTAATAGACCATTATCAAGTGATAGACTTTCATAGATTGTTTATCAGTGTCTATTATTAATAGACAGTAACATTTTTTTACATTTAAAAATATTTCCAACAATTTTATCATTTAAAACAATTACCCTCTTGAAGGAATTTAAATTCTAGTAGAAGCATGTGATCGCATTCTTTGATTTCTTGAAAAAAATTAAAAATACAAAAACTAGAAGAAAATGTTAAGTATCATACCTTTGTCGATACGTGACTACAACGAAATCTCCTCTTGAATCTTGTTGTCTCCTTCTTAGATTCTTCTTATTCCACAAGATCTTCCTTTATATGGCTCTGCCAAGAATTCAGCTTGTGGGAACCGCTTCTTAAAAGAATAGAGGGAATGGAAGAAGAATATTCTTAAAACTTTTCTAATAAAATTGGGAAAACTTCTAGAGGAAAAGTTTTAGAGTAATCGTAGAGATTATTCTTGTAGAGAGTGTGTTCTATGAGGGCTCCAAATGACCCTATTTATAAAACTCTATGGGTTACTCCTAATCCTATTGGAACAACCCCTCTATAGAGATTTTAAATTAAATATTTAATAATATCCAATATTAATAAATATCTACCCAAATAATATCTCATATTAAATAGTTTAAAATATTTAAATCATATTTAAGTATTTCTCTTCTACATAATCTTTAATTTGAATCTCATCCAAATTAAATAATTAATTATTTGAATTATATTCAAATAAATTAATTCTCCATATTATGAAGTTATAATTTGAATCTCATTCAAATAAACTTTATAATAAAACATGTATTAATTGCATCCAATACAATTAATCAATTTTCCTAAAAAAAATTTGAACACTTCAAGTTTTTCTTTCAATCATATTTGATCTTTGTTGGTCTGTGGTGAGCTAGCAAGGGAACCTTATGGACCTATTGATTAGAAGCTCCAATGATCCGAGATTAATTAATTGAACTCTTTAATTTAATTAACCTTCATTCATTAACTAAATGGCAAACCACTATAGACTCACACTTGAACTCCTATGCACTATAAGACAAGTTGTGTCCTTGGATATGATTAGAATAAGCCAATCGATCCTTCACGAGTTGTTCATAATTACAGTTGGGTCAATAATGTATGTTTCACCCCTGTAATTACATTTTTTCCTTAAGTACCACTGATTTCTCTAATGAATAAGACTCAAAATTAGCACTTAAGAAAACTACTCATCTACTTACCCTATATGGGAAGGAGTTAATTCCATCTTGTGAAGTTATGTTTCCAACTCCTCATTTAGTCAAGTCCCTAAAATAGTAGACTTATTAAGTCGGTAACTCAAACCACTCTCATCCGTGCAAATCAAAGGACTGGCCTCATAGACAAGAGTTCATAAATCACTTAGGATTGAGATCAAATCATACATGATCATCTTATGAATTATTAATCTCATCAATTAACGGATTTATAGAGAGATTAAATATTTCGCGTTCCGGTCTTATACAAATTGTTTGTATAGGATCACTCACATGTCTCCATATGAACGGTTTGAATCAAACCATTTGTAACTATTACAAAGTGGGTCGTTCCATAGTGTCACCAGAACAAGGCACTAACCTTATCCATATACTATAGACCTTTAGGTTATTTCTCGAACATGATTCATCTTGTATGACAACCACACATTGTTCAAGACTACATATAATAAAACCTTGGATTTTTATGGTTAATAGAATGTAATATTGCATATTTAATAATTAAATTAATCAACTAATCAATTATGAGACTTTAGGGCACAAATTCCAACACACGCATATATATATTCAAACAAAAAAAAAAATCTTAAATTTTCCAATCTAACCATGATTTTTTGAAATTTGTAAATACGGAAAAAAAAATATATTAAATTTGATTTTCATTTTTTAATATTCCAATTTTACACTTGTGGGTGTATGAACATGTATTTCAAGTGGGGTTTCTTTCCATCAGACAAACAACTTCCAAAATAGGTGATATTGCCCCGACCTCGATTATCAATATACGTATGTCTTTATATTCCTACTCTTATTATTTGATATTAAGTTATTTGGTTTATTAGTTATCGTGTTATGACATGTGCTTGACTAGTATGTATTATGTGTTAGGTTCGCTTTAAAATTTCAGATACACTTGTATAACATTTTGAATGAATATAGATATACTATTAGTATTGCTACACCAATTTTATATTTGAAATTGATTTAGAATGACTGTCAATAAATTGTTAATGCACTCCTTAAAATGAATTTTTTTCTTTTTAGAAAACTTAAAATAAATTTTTAACGAGTACACCAATATACTATTGATACATCGATCAATGTTATATTGTAAATGAAATCTTAATGTGTGCTAATAAACTACTGATACAACAATATAATACTTAATATTACATTTTGAACATGATATAATATTGATACACTAATGATATAATTGATACACATATAAAATATGTCAGATATACCTATCGGTACATATATGAGAATAAAATTAAGTTAATAAAAATTCAAAATCAAAATAAAAATTTTTGCTATATTTTTAAATTTAGAAAACAATTTTTTTAACCCATTGCACGTTCCCAACATAAAAGATGAAAAAAAAAACAAAAACATCACTTGTAGATCTAGAGACAACTTTTTTAGTGTTGTAAACCAATTTTAGAGTACATCGGTCTCCATAAAAACTTTCAAGAACAAAAGCTTTTTCCTTTTTCTTTTTCTTTCTCTTTTCCTCTTTCTTTTTTTCTTTCTTTCTTTCTTTCTTTTTTTTTCTCTCTCTCTCTCTAAAAAGACAACAACAAAAGTTTAACATGCAATTATCGTTTAATTTTTCCTTATGTAAATTATAGGTTTAGTTATTAAATTTAATTTTTAAATTTGTATCTAGTTGACCTTTAAATCTTAAAAAATATTTAATAGGTTCTCAAATTTTTAAGTTTGAATTTCGGATTTTGCATCTAATAAGCCATACAGTATTTCGACATTTTTCTTAATTCACAAACTTATTAAACAAAAAAACTAAAAATTTAGACAAGACATAAAATTTAATTTTATATCTTAAAGATGAACTAATTTTAAAAAAAAATTAAATAAATCAAAGGCATAAAATATGAAATTAAAAGTTCATGAACCTAACCGATCTTGTAAAAATTTATAAATTTATTAAACACTTCTAACTAAACAATTTTAAAGGTTCAAGAACTAACGGAGAGACAAAAATTTAAATTTTCGAAAGACTAAATTTATAATTTAACCTATAATACATTTTCCAATCATAATTGGAAGTAACCTTCCCTTTTGCCTACAATTGATTATAAGAACAAATCTAGGTTTGAGAAAACTTTAAGAGGAAAGCTGTAGATGTAATGAAAGAATAAAGGGAAATTTTGATTAAATATTCCCTAGTTTTGTGAGCCAATACATAATTCTACTTTTTTATAATGTTCAAATCTCCCGGCTTTGTTTTGGCGAATCCTTTACACCACTTTTGAGGCCAAATCAATTTAGACCTCTCTCTCACTCTCCCTTGTCCAATCTAACTACGTAGGTCAAGCCAAAAAAGGAAAAACAATAATAATTGTAACGAAAATTAAAGCTTTTCAAATGTTATGGGAAAAATTGAACCCAATATTTAATTATCTTAGGGGCATTTTGTATAATTAAAATCCACCATGCACGTGAAGTTTTTAGTTTTGTTTCATTTCATACAAAAAGAAAAGTTCCATGAGTTTAATTAGCTAGATATCACAATTAAAATATCTAAAAAAATATATATCCAAATTTTATATTAATATAACAATAATTGTTGCAGGTAATTTTAGACAATAGTTCAAAATAGACAATAAAACAATAGATCAACCCAAGCGTAGGATAAGACGCTAAAACTGTTTGGATCGTGAGAAGAAGCCTTGGTAAGCAAAGGAAAAATGGGTTGATGCCTAGATTAAGCTCCTCGGCATCTGCTTGGGTCGAGGCCAACCAAGGCTAAACCCCCCCGGGTTAAGGTAGCTGTCTTGGCCCGTCTAGAGTACCTTAAAGGGAACCTAAAGAAGATTCAGAAATAGAATCATAATAGGATAAAGGAACCAAAGCCTATAAATAGGGTCCTAATAGGGTCTTAGAAAAGCAAAGTAAGTTCTTTTAAGTCTTCTTTTATTTTAATTGATGTTTTGAACTTTTATTTGAAGGAATTGAATCCCGACGGAAGCGTGTGATCGTATTCTTTAATTTCTTGAAAGAATTAAAAATACAAATAATTAAGAAAATGTTAAGCAACATACCTTTGACGATCCATAATTTCAGCAAAATCTTCTCCTTGAACCGCTAGTCTTCTTTTTCCAAGAGAACTTTCTTGCTATGACTCTTGCAACGATCCAACTTGCAGGAACTGTTTTTTGAAAGAATAGAGAAAATGGGAAGAAGAGTTTTCTTAGAACTTTTCTAAGAAAATTGGGAAAATTTCTAGAGGGAGAGTTTTAGAGTATAAATTATTTTTGTAGAGAGTATATATGTTCTATGAGGGTACCCAGGGGCTCTATTTATAGAATTTTATGAGTTACTTCTAATCCTATTAGGATAACCTCTCTATAGAGATTTTAAATTAAATATTTAATAGTATCCTTAATTAATTAATTCTCCTTCTATTTATTTATATGGATTTCATCAAAATAAATAATTAATTATTTGAATCATATTCAAAAAATTAATTCTCCATATTATAAAGGGAAATTATTTTAAATGATAACACTATTGAAAATATTTACAAATAATAGCAAAATATCACAGTCTATCTGTGATACATTACTGATAACTTATAGAAATACAAGTTATTATATTTTTTATTTGAACTAATTAGAGTAATATTAATGATAAACGCATGATTTTAGCATTTGAATTGTATAATATGAATAACTTTGCGTTTACTATGTTTACAAAAGCATCAATCTTGGAAATTATGAGTTTTTATCTTTTTTAACGCAGGATAGAGCTAAAAAGAAGCCAAACATGATCTTAGTATAAATAAAAGGATGTTGCCAGAATCATTGAGGTCACAACACTTGAAGATCAAGGCGTCGACTACCATGCTTCGAGAAGAAAAAGTGAATCAGACGCCTGATCGACAACTGTCATGTCAATATGCAAATGGGCAACTGATTTTACCAGATCATGACAGATCCAATAAACCAAAGATGTGAAGAAGCCTGCACAGCAGGGCATGGAATTTAATGCAAAGGTGTCAGCTCATCATGAAACCACCTTTTTGAACGCCTATAAATAGTCCATTGCACTTCATGCTCAAGACAGAGAGAAAAATACACAGTGGTGAAAACTCTAGCAAATTCTCCCTCAAACCTCCATAGCACCTCCATTTCGAGCTCTTCTATGAGAAGATTCTAAGAGTTTTGAAAGTTGCCTCTCAAAGAGTGAAAATCCATCTCCTGTACAAATCATTTCTCAAATAGCCACCATCTTAAGCCTCCAAGAAGCAAGACATTGCCATTAGTGGCTTGACGACTTTTACTTCCCTTCTTTCATTATGAACATCCTTCTTGCTTGTATTTTGTTAATGACATTCGAGAGATTGGCTTATTTTCTCAATACAAGTTTGATTGACATCAATCCTCTATATATTCTCATCTTTAACACTTTACACCATGAATGTTGATGATTAATGAGTTAAGTGTATGAAGTTAGCATTTCTAAGTTTCACTAAATATGCTTTCATCTTGATTAAATGGGTACTTCAAACTTGTCTAAATATGTCGAACAAATAAGTTTAAGTAAGTATAATCATCTGCTTGAGAGAGTCGGTGATTAATCTTCAACATTTAACAAGAAAAGAATTGGCTTTAGAGATAAAGTTCAACTTTTGCCTGAAGAACTCACCATGGTCTTAGAGATAAGATTAATGTGGCGTTGAAGCATCGAGAGATACGTTCTCAATCTTGAGTTTGTAAGCATGAAAAATCACTTAAGCAACACTTAGGAAAATGCTAGCTAAGTTTAACTTTACTTTTCTCATGGTTCCACTCCCATTCTCGATGCACGATGTCTGAACATAGTTTATACTTGACAAATTCATCCATTTCCATCCTGCATCATCATTCCATTTGTTTATCCATCAATTCTTTATGTTTAAAGTTAGTTCTAGTAAATTCATTCATGAACATATCTGTATATTTGTATAGCTCAACGCATCAAACTAAAGAAATTTTCTCAACGCCAAGTTATTACAAATCCCTATGTTCGACCCTAGACTCACCAGGAAAACCTATTCAAACTTGCATTTGAATTTTTATAGGAAAACTTGCATATAAATGTGTACATCTTTGCAATTTTTAACGTTGCATTAGTCCATTATGGGCATAACGCATCATACACACTTTTAATGCAACAATTACTATTTGTGTTAATGACACATATAGTAATCTGTTGCAGATAGAAATTTTGTTATATTTGTAAATATTTTGGTTTAGTTCCCTATATTTGAAAGCAGTCCTATTATAAAGTTTATTTGAATAGGTTATAGTTTGAATTTTATTCAAATAAACTTTATAATAAATCATGTAATTAATGGTATCCAATATAATTAATATTTTCTCTCACAAATTTGAATATTTCAAATTTTTCCTTCAACATGGTTGATCTTTGTTGGTTCGTGGTGACCTAGTAAAAGGATCTTATGAATCTACAAACTATAACCTCCAATGATCCCAGATTAATTCTTTACACTCTTTAATTAAATTAATTTTTATTCATTAACTACAGGACAAACTACTATACTCATAGTTAAACTCTTATGCACTGTAGGACAAGTTGTGTCCATGGATATAATCAGTATAAGCAAGTCGATCCTTCACAAGTTGCTCATAATTATAGTTGGGTCAAAAATGTTCATTTCACCCCTGTAATTACATCTTTTCCTTAAGTACCACTGATTTCTCTAATGAACAATTTGTTTATGATTCAACTATAAACTAAGTTCCTCCCGTGCCAGTGAGAGGATATAGCCCCTTGTTCAAGACCTAAAATCAGCACTTAAGGGAACTACTCGTCTACACTCTGTTTCCTTCATCTCTAACTTAAGCATCTGAGTTATACTAGCAAGCAAACACAATGGTGTGGTGTTTCTTTGTTGTTTTGAAAGTCACATCTAACTCCCAAATCGAGAACTTTATAGTTGATGCATGCATGAAGGTCAAGTGTGATTTCTCTTTACCTAAATTGTGCACCAACATATATATTGAAAGGTTGATATTAAAAGTTTAACTTTTAATTTCTAAAGCTGTGACTATGAATCTAAATTAAGAAGAAAATGATGAGTTTCCAACAATGGTATTAATTATAACAAAGGAGCTTCAACAACAAAATGTTAGGTTTTATAATTCCAAACTCCAAAGAAATTACTTCATGCTAAAATTAAAGATTAGGAACAAACCATTAAAGTTGAACAAGAATCCATATTAAGTATCAACACAAATGAAAGTTGTACCAGAAGAAGAAGAAGAAGAAGGAAAAAAAAAAGGGTCAAAATGTAAAATTAGCAAAAACCTAATACAAGAGTAGAAGAATGGTGGCATTTCGTAAAAGATTTGTTGTAAACAAAAGAATTCCAAATTTAAGTTTAAGTGTTTACAATGTGTTCAGAGTTTATTCGAGCAATCATGGTTGAATGAATGCAAAAAGAACAAAATGCTAATATAAAGTACCGTCTCAACGATGCACGTCACTAACTTCACTATTGCAAAATAGAAGGTGTCACACCCCCTCCTAGATTAACCTCTTTAACCTAGAAGGAGGCTTGAACACAACAAATATCACCCTTTTGTGATACCTACTACCCATCTCAAAGTGTTTCCATTCAACAACCCTTACTAACGCTTTAAAGGCAATTAAGACTAGTCATAACAGGAATCAAATAATTCATTTGAAAGCTTATACAACTCATTTACAAGATTACAACTCCACTCTTAACCCAACTATATTTACTGAGGAGAAAATCTATCTTGTGGCAGACCTTGACTTCGCACGGCAACCAAGACTCCTTTGCTACCTGAGAAATGAAACAAATAGAAAAGAATGAGCTAGAAGCTCAGTGAGTGGTAAACAACTTATAAACATAGGGTTTCTCCTAACTCTTCCCTTTAATACAAGCTTTAACTTCACAACATAAAGAGTTTAACTAATAAAACCTCAAAACTTGTTAACTCTATAACCACGTTCACTCCCTACTGGTCCTACTACACACAATAGACTGACATTTCCTCTATGTGTACATAGACCTACCTCTATGGACTCAAAAGCTAGATCAGGAGATCCTCTAACCATTCCATGTGAGGTTCTTCTCACAGGCTCAGAATCTAGATCCAAAGATCCTCTAACCATTCTGTAATGTTTCACCAGGTTCAAATCTAGATCTGAAGATCCTCTAACTATCTCGTGTGGAGTTCCCCTAGAGGCTCAGAACCTAGATCTAGAGATCCTGTGGCCATCTCGTGCGGTATTTCCTCTCACCACCATACATACTACATCTCTATGTGTGGAATTACAATCTAACATTTAAAAGAAAACCACTCACAATTCAAGCAAGGACTTTTGGCCTCTAAGTCCTCTTAACATCGCTCCGAATCCTTTACTCCTCCAATTCGTAGCTTGCCCAACGGCTATGAATCTGAAGCTAAGCTTTTGGCTTAAGAAAAACAGCAATAGACGCTAAAACAGTCAGTTGGACACATAGGCAACCTTGTTAGACGCCTGAACTACTGTTGGACGCCTGGACACTGCCTCTTGGATGCCTGGACCCCACTTGTTGGACTCCTGGGCTGACTCTTGGACACTTGGGTTGTTCCTGTTGGACGTCGGGTGCTCCCTTTCTCTCTTCCATGACCAAAACTCTTCATTTCCTCTCTTGTTCCTTCAAAGAGACTTTGAAATTCTATCAATAAAAAGTTGTGGGTGAAATCTCCCTTGCTCCCAACAACCTTATTTATAGGCTCATGGAGCCATCCTTATCATCACAAGTTCACCTTAAAACATGCCACCTCCTTCTCCCCTCACACTAGGTGGTCTCAACATGCATAAGCCAGCTCACCTCTCCATGCATGCTACCAACTCCTACTTCATTAATCCAAGTGCCCTTCTAAGGTTAAACTTCACCTCAGAGTTCACCACTTCCTACCAACTCCTATTTTGCTTCATTCTCCCAACCCTTCTCTTCCAACACTTAGACAATTCTCAACCTTTAACTTATTCCTACGAGTCCAACATGCTAGGCTCTTAGTTCACCTTTTAGCTTCCTTGTTCAACAACCCTTTTAAGTTCAAAGCATGGTTGAAGGAATCGAATTCCCAGCAAAAGTTCAAAGCATAGCTTCCTTGTACCATTAAATTTGCTTTAAAAAATCAAAATACAGGATAAACAACTATATTAGCATGTCTTTTAAGAAGAATTATAGATTAGGATGTTTCCTACCTTTGAAGACTGTATTCAATGTGGAAACATTTCTTCTTTTCGAATAACGAACCGAAAAATCTCCAACCAAAAACACAGCAAAACCTCTTCTCTTTTGGATCACCACCACAATGGAAACCTTGCTATTCTCAAGATAGAATCAAAGAGGAGTGTGTGGGCGCCCTATCTTTTTGGCAAGGGAATTATTTTAGGAGGAAGAAGAGAGAACTGGAGAGGGAGATAAAACTTATAGAACTTTTCTATGATTTTGATTACCAATCTCTAACTTCCCTCCCCTTCTCATTTTTTTACATAAATTGTGAGAGAGTGGAGAGATAATAACTTCCTCAAACGTGGAAGTTATTTCTCTAGTAATATAATAATATTAATATAATTTAATTAGGGCTCGTTTCAGATATAGCAAAAGGAATCAAAATATTTACAAATATAGCAAAATTTCACTATCTATCTATGATAGACTGTGTATTTTGCTATTAGTTGTAAATATTTTCAGCAGATTTGCCATTTAAGATAATTTTTTATTTAATTATATAATTAAATCATATCTAATATATATAATTAAATAAAATAATTAATTAACAATTAATTAATCAATAAATTAAATATCACATATTTAATTTAATTTGAATCATATTCAAACAACCTTCTCTCACATAACCTAAAGTTTTAATATGAATCTCATTTATATTAATTTTAACCTATAGTTTTTATATGAATCTCATTCATATAATTAATATTTAAATCTCATTTAAATATTCATCTCTCTTATAATATAAAGTATAAATTTTTTAATCTCAACCAAAATAAACTTTTTATTATGATGTATCTATATACATTATGATAATTGTATCACATACAATTAATTCCCTTATTAATTTGAACATTTCAAATTAACCAAAATGTTTGATTCTTACTAAGCTTTTATGAGCTAGCAAGGGGACCTTATAGACCTATAGTTAGGAGCTCCAATGATATGAGATTAATTAACTAAACTATTTAATTAGATTAATCAATATTCATTAACTATAGGTCACTGCACTAAAGACTTACAGTTGCACTCTTTGCATTATAGATATATTTCTTTATCCACAGAATTTACTAATCAACAGTAAGTCGACCCTTCACAAATTACTCATAACTATGGCTGGGTCAAATTACTGTTTTACCCTATAGTTATATCTAACTTCTTAAGTACCACTGATCCCTCTAATGAGCAAACTATTTATAGTCCAACTATAAATTAACCCCTCTTGGGCCGGTGAGAGGGTGAGGCCTTATTGTTCAAGACTCAGAATCAGCCATTAAGGGAATAATTTATCTACTTACCCTAAACACAGGAATGAGTGAATACCATCTTGTGAAGATATGTTCCCAACTCCCTAATCAGACAAATCCCCAAAATGGTAGGCGTATTAAGTCGATGATTTGGCCACTCTCACCCATACAAATCAAATGATTTCCCTCAAAGAGAGGAGTTCATACTATTTCCATAGGATACCCCTCCCCCCCTCCACTCACATATCTCCACATGAACGATTAAGATCAAATTGTTTGTAACACTTTACAACTCCTTGTAACAATTACAAAGTGGGTCGTATCCGTAGTGTTACCAGAATAAGGCACCCAACCGTATTCCTATACTACAGATATTTTGGTTATTACTTAAACATGATCCAACCTTGTATGTCAACCACATACATGTTTAAGTTTACATAAAATAATCATGGAATCTTAGTTTATTGGATCGAGTTTAATGCATTAGATAGATAAAATAACTTCTTATTTTATTCAAAAAGTAAAATGTATTTATAATTTACAAAACTATAAGACTCAAGAAATTTAGGACACACCAATCCCAACAATCTCCCACTTGTCCTAAAGCTAGTGGGTGTACAATACATATAAACTAGGGCATAACTCTATACCAATCTCCCACTTACCCTAGGCTAGATGTGGCATGTCTTGTAAACCTAGTGTGACACCCTAACCTTTGACCTAGTTGCTTATGAGTTATAAAGAGAAGAAGTTAGGGTAAAGGGTGTAAATTTGGAAAATAAGCCTATGAAATTAGGAAAAATTTTAAGGCAGAAAAATTAGGGTTTATGGAGTTAGCCAAAATTTAGTTAAAGTGTTGGATTTTTGGCTAAAATATTCGACTTTTGGAAGTAATTTGGACATTTATAAGGTTGAAAAAGGTCATTAGGAGCTGACAGGAACTTTTCCGGAAGAAGTCAAAGTTACAGAAAAAGTCAACAAAACTTTACGGGAAAAGTCAACGGAAATTACCAGGAAGTCAGCTTACCGAGAAGTAGAGGTTAACGAGAAAGAGGAACTTACTGGGAAGCAACTTTCAGGAGTTGAACTGGTGGAACTTACCAGGATGAACTAGCGGAACTTACCAGGAAGCAAAGGCGGTAAGCTGAACCGCTGGAAGGTACCGGGAAATTACACTGAAAATCGTTGTTGAACTGCCGAAATTTACCAGGTAATCGGACCAGGAAGTAAACCGACAGAACTTTACAGGAAAAGTTGAACCGACAGAACTTTACGGAAAAGATGGCAGAATGCATTTTTCTTCGATTTTGATCGAAATTTTGATGCTAAGTGGCTGAATTCTAGAAATTACACTTTGTAAGTAGGAGCTGTTGAACTGCATGGTTAAGAATGCATGCAAGGAACCATTTGTTGTGATGCATGAAGCCTTTAGCATGCAATTTAACAAATCAAAATTTAAGTGTCGGCATTTTGGTGAAGTGCACTACTTATAAATAGCTTCAATTTGGAAGGAAAATGGATTCAGCAAGAGTTATTTGAAGGAGAGAAAGAGAGAAAAAGATAAAAAAAGATGAAGAAAAAGAGAAGAGAAAAGGGAGAGAAGGATTGGCTCGATTTTTGCTTGTTGGGAGGAGCTAAGGGAAGCGTTTATCCTTAAAGAGCCAGGACAAGTTGTGAGTAACTTAATATTCGATAAATGATTTATTCTCTCGATGTCTTCCGAAAGCTTGGTTTATTGCAAAATATGAGATTTCTGGCATAAGTTGAATTTGATAAGCATTTTCAATATGTTTTTTAACATGCTTTTACTTAGTTTTGAGCATTATGATCTGGAATGTCGAGTTTTGTGAAAAGCATGTTGTTGAAAAATATTTTGGAAATTTTGAGAAATTGTTAAACTCATATTTATAAATGATTTAGCATGCTTTTATTTGAAAATTATCCCAAGGACTGGGATAAGGCATATGGGCAGTCTGAATTATAATTCCTATGTGCACATAAAGGGAAATTCAACGTTGTTGTGTTGAGATTACTCTACACAGCTAAGGTTATTCGGCTTGGGTATGATGAGATTATTTCATCCCAACTAAGGTTGTTTTCGACGCTGTTGTGTTGAGTTTAGTCCACTCAGCTAAGGTTGTTCTCGACATTGAGTGTGTTGAGATTACTCTACCCTGACTACGGTTGTATTTCGACATTAAGCAGCGTAGAGGTTACTCCGCCTCAACTAAGGAAAAAATTCTTTCAAGCATATACAAATGTTTATAAGCTTTTAATGCTTTACTATTTGAATTACGAGCATGATTTTATTGAGCTTTAAAGCCAAGAATGGTTTTCAAAACTTGTTACTCACTGGGCTATTTAGCTCATGCTTTCAAATGTTTTCCTACTTTCAAGGTAGTGAGCGGAACTGGGGTGCTTAGCCTACTTGTCAAACTCGTCTGTATTTATTGTTTAGTTTTGAATCTTGTAAATATTTATACTTAGACCTAGCATTGTACATATTGGGGTCTAAGAAGTGGATGTTGTGATAAAACTTTGTTATTATCTTAATAAATGTTTGATTTTGAGATTATTATTTATGGCTTGGATGTAAATTATAATTTTGCAGTCGAGTGCTTGGTAAGGATTTGAGGAAAGTTAAGTTAACATTAGATGTTGTAAGGAGTCAATATATGCTGTCTTCATGGCTCTTTTCGGGTTAAGAGGGTAATTCGGGAGGGTGTGTGACACTTAGACTCTTCAAGTGACCCTCAAACACTTTAACTGTGAGAGCCTTTGTAAATGGATTAGCAACATCATGCTCGAAGCAATCTGCGTGACGATCACGTCTCCTCATTGCACAATCTCTCGTATCAAATGATACTTGCGCTTTATGTGCTTTCCACGTTTGTGGCTTCTAGGTTCCTTAGAATTTGTCACAGCATCACTATCATCACAATAAAGTGTGCAGACATTGACATGTTTGGAACAACTTCCAGGTCTATCAAAAACTTCCTAAGCCAGACAGCCTCTTTAACAGCTTCACAAGCACCTACATACTATGTTTGTCACTAAAGGTAAAACAAGGAATAAGTAGGTTTGGAATAATTTGAATTGTTTAGATTATTTAAGGGAAATATATATATATTACTCATATATAGTATGATTAATATAAAGTATAACGTATATTGATACGTTATAGTATATAGTCAATTATAAATGTGATTTATAACTAAAACTATATAATATGAGAGAATAATATTTGAATAAGATTCAAATGTTAAAATAATATGAATTGGATTTATATTAAACTATAGAATAACATTAATGTGAAAAAGATTCATATTAAAATTATAGGTTATGAGAGAGTAGTATATTTGAATATGATTCAAATATTAATTAATTAAATATATGATATTTAATTTTAAAAAATAAATATTAATTTTATTAATTATTTATTTCTTAATTAAAATAAATAAATTTTAATTTTATTAATTTTTATTTATTTAATTAATTTAAATTTGATTTGATTTGATTGGATTTAAATTAAATAAATTTAAAAAAAAAAAAGGAAAAGAGGAATTAACTTTCCTAACGCAATATTGGTTTTTATGTTCTGTATGAGACACAAAACTTAGAACATCTCACAGAGATCACATTTCATAATTCCTCCTTCCCTCAATCTTTTCAAAACAAATCGGATCCCACAATCCAATTACTTGTCAGAGATATAGCAGGGAAGTCTCTTTTGGTGGTGTCCTATTGTTTGTGACCTTAGAGAATTGCATAGAGGAAAAGCTTGAAGATTTGAAGAATTGTTCTTCGATATCGAAGGTATTTCTCTCAATCTTTTTGAAAGCATGCTTAGCCTATTATGTACTATTTTTAATTCTTTATTTTTTTCTCATCTCAGTTCAAAAACAAAAAGCGATAAAATGCTTCCACATTGGGATTCAATCCCTTCATGATCGATTCAGTGGGTTGATAGTATAACTAATCCTTTACTCCGTCTTTGAGACTAAATGGGAAGGCTCTCAAATTGAGCTACTCCTCTGTGACTCCGTGGGGCCTCATCCCATCACAAACCACATGAAATTCCTTCAAGTGTTTGTGAGGGTCTTCCCCTGCACTGCTTTTGAACTGAGGTAATAGATGTATCAACCGGGGTTTAAGCTCGAACGTGTTATAGTGGCAAGATAAACTATGCATAGAGGTTGTTGGATCATGTCGGGCTCGGTCAGCTTCCCCAATGTACACTCAGGGGCTTCTCCCATATTTGCCATAGGCTACAAGTGCTCGGCTCTTCTTCTTGATGCTTCTGAATGTGCTTTTCTTATTCTTGATCTAATGGAATTATGTTCTCCTCCAGTCTTTCTCTTCTTTCTCTTCTAAGTCACTGCTCGCCCTGGTTAATATCTACAAAAACCTAAAGTCTAGAACTTCCAAAAGAATGGGTCATCCACAAAAGAAACTCACACACACTAACTTGAATTCAACAATTGGCTAAAACGGTTGCTAAGATTCCCAGCAACAACGCCAATTTGATTGAGGCTTGTCTGAACCTCAAACCAATAAATTTTAAACCACTCTCATGAGCTTGTAGGCTAATAGGAATGGATCATCTCCATAAGGAATCTTGAATTATTATAAGTAATCAGTGAACTCAACGGTCACAAGGAGGTATTTGAGATTTTTTTATTGCAATTGAATTAAATTGCATAAAAATAAAAGTTGAATGTACAGGAATTTAATCGATTAAAAGCCTAGCCTAGGAAATCAGATTCTGCCAATTTACTTGGTTGCTCATCGAACGAGGAAGATACAATGCATGCTTTAATTTTATTCTTGGCTCGTTTACTTTAAAGACAATAGCCAAACACCCTAATGCTCTAATCAATTACTTAATTAGTCTAGATGCTCAATTAATCGATTTCGATAGCGGCCTATTCAATTAGACATATACAATAAGCTCTAGGGAATCTAGCCAAGACAATTAGTAACTTGGATAGGCTAGATTACTAATTGATTTGATTCTTGAACGATTAGTCATGTCATGTAGCCAAATAATTGACTAGGAAATATAGAATTTAAGTCCAAACATGATCTAATCTATGTCCTAATTGAGATTAACATGCATAGACATATCTCTCCCTAGCAAAGCAAAGAAAAATGAATGAGTGATCAAGCCAAATAAGATATTCTAAGCATAGAAAATAAATTTAGTCAAGAATCCAATAAAATTCAACAGCAAAACCGAAATAACAAGGCTCACAACCAACATTAAATAGGTTTCTTCCCTACCCTAAGCTAGAAGAAAATTACCTTAGCATGCCGACATGAATCCAAAAGCTACATAAATTAAAAATACAAGAAGAACTGAATTAGGAATGAAAATTACAGAGAAAAATAAAGTAGGAGGCTACAATCCCAAACTCACCAACCCTAATTCGGAAAACTATTATGTATAGAAAATTCGCTAACGTCAGCAACAGCGTTGTGACACTGTTGCGCACACGCGCAATTCGTCCTTCAACATTTGAAGCACCTCGGCGCTACACCAAATGATAGCTACTAGATTTTGCGTTAGGCACAGCACCGAGCGAACGCCATGGCGCCTCTTTTCCTTGTTGATGCTCATGTGACATCCCAGATTTTTCAGTAATTTAAAATTTATAATCTTGAATTATTTGGATAATTGTTTGAATTATAAGGTTTAATTGAATTATGTCAAGAAAATAATTCAATTTAAGGTAAGCTTGATGAAAGATGTTCCATTAGTGAAAATTAATTTTATTTGTAAGAGTTTTAAAAGTTGGATTTAATTTGAATATTCAGAATTTGGTGACATTTAAGAATTTTGTTAATTTAAGTAAAAATGTTGATAAGCTATTGTAGAATTGAATTTAAATTGCGGAATTGATTGTTAAGTGAAATTTTGTTTAAATAAATTATTTGAATGATTAGAAAAGATTTTGATTTGATGTGATTAAAAAAATATTAAATAAGTTATGTATTTGTTTCGAAGGAAAAAAGGAAAAAAATAAGAAAAGGGAAAAATAATGTATAAATATATATTTAACTCCTCGAATAGCGTGCAAACTGTAAAAAAAAACAATTCTCAGTTTCTTTTCCAGCCCCACCGCCATGCGTCTCTTTCTCTCTGTGCATCTTTAGTACGCCGGCCGCCCAACTTTTCGCACCGCTACCAATCGCCGCCCAGCCTTTGGCCGTCGTCCGACCGCTGTGAGCCGTTCTACTTTTCAGTCGCCAGATTCCGTCGAGATTCAATTATAATTGGTAAGTTTTGTGGGGTTTTGTCAAAGATCTTTGTTGTCCATTGAATTTTGGAGTCGTTTGGTTTTAGATTTAAGCTTTGGAGTCGCAGTCCAGCCGCACTAAGGTTCGATTTTGGTTCAATTTTGGTGAGTAAGCAATTCTGGAAACCTTATTGGTTTCTGAAAATTGGGTTTTAACCCTTAATTTTTTAATTTGACTAAGTTGGACCCATTGTTTAAAGTTTGGAAGAAGATTGTGCCTCAATTGTTATGATTATTTAGTTTAATTAATGAATAAATTGTATTTGAAATTAAGATTTTCTGAAGGTTAGTGGATGGGGTGGTTATTTGGACTTAATTTGAAGGTACGTACCACCGGTTCGCTCGCAAACCAACGCCTTAACCGTGCTATTTGCCTTGTAAACATACGACGATTGACTGAATGGAATGTTATGGTGTGCTGGTTGCCAATGACTTTTTGGCCATAAACATAATTTATGGCTTTATAAATGAATTTTGTATAATTGCTAAGGTAGGATGAAGTTATAAAAGTTTATTAGTTGTTAAATGCAAGATAGAAGGTGTTTGTTATCTTCCTTATCTAGCAGTGTAGACCCTATGACTGACAGTGAACTTCGATTCAATACTTATAGCTATGACTATGAATTGGTGTCCTTTGGGATCACCACGTATGCTTATGACTATGACCTTCGAGTTCACAACCTATGTCAAAGTCCCCCTTAAAATGTAGTGAACCTGAAGGCCATAGGTAGTGAATTACCTTGTGATCACCACCTATGCAATCATAGGTAGGAAACCCGAAGGTCACCATCATAAGCATAGGTGGCGATCCCAAGGGGAATCAAGTCATAGTCATAAGTATTGAACCTGAAGGTTCACAGTCATAGGGTGTACACGGTTTGATAAGAAAAATAACAGACACCTTAGATCTTGCATCCAACAACTAATAAACTTCATATCGTAATTATCCCACCTTAGAAATTATACAAAGTTCATTCATATAGCCATAAATTATGTTTATGCCCAAAAAGTTCATTGGTATTTAGCACACCATAACATTCTAGGGTATTGTTATTGTTTTATTTATTTACATTAATAATTAAGAAACATTTTAGATTTTTTTATAGTAAATCTAATATAAAGTTAAAATTTAATTATATATATACTAAGAAATGAAATTTTAAAAAAAATATTTAAAAAAAACACAAACAGTAGCTTATAATAAAAATAAGTTACTGCTATATATATATATATATATAAATAAAAAGTTATTCAGGGCGGGGATACCCTTCTCGTCCCCGACTGGGGACCCATTTTGTGTCCCCAATTTGATCCTCATCTCCTGTTAAACAAGGGATTCCTCGCTCCGATTGAGGCGGGTACGCACAAAGACTCGACCAGATTTTTGCCAACCCTACTACAAAGTAAGGGAATGGTGAGTGGGGAGAGTGGTAACTCCCCTCGTATTATTTTTCCTAAATGGAGAAATCTATCTATTTTTAAGAGGGGAACTACATTTTATTTTGAGATCTCTCTGATAAGAATTCTGACTCACCTCTTTCAAAATCTTTCTGCAAAAAGCAAAACAGAGAAAAGTTCTCTGTGTTTTCTCCCAACCCTGTCACAACGGATTCCACAATCCCCCTTGTTCCAAGAGAATCGTGGAGAAGACCATATTGGTGGTGTCTGAATCAAATTGGTTCATGTAGCTGTGTTTTCTAGGTTGGGTGGAATTTTGTAGAAGTGTTCTCCAAAAGGTATTTCAATTTGCTTTCTTATCTTTCATGTTAAACTTGCTTAAACTTATGTTGTTTTTTTGTTCTGTGTAAAATTCTTGTAACAAAATTGGGCAAAAGCGATCACATGCTTTCGCAAAAGGAATTCAATTCCTACATAAAGAACCATCAAGCTTCCCCTCAAATAGTCATCTCTCCAAATTACATATGAGCACACTGCCCATCTAAAGCCTCAACCATGGACAGATACTACCATAACTACATCTTCAGAGGCTCTCACTTCTTTGTTTACCACTTGAGAATTTTTCCGACATGGCTATGTCAAGACCTACTCTGATACCAATTTGTTAAATGTGAGAAAATTTAAGTCAAAGGTGGATTAATTGGAATGCCTTAAATTCGATATTTGACACTTCGAACAACCAACTACTGGAGTCTTGTATTCGTATTTGTCATATTTACATTATCTATGTTTTTTACTCTAGGGTTTAGAGAAGTGAAATATATAAATTCGCTAACCCTAGAGGCGCCTCTGACTCTGTAATAATAATTATTCTCTGTAATAATAAACTACTCTCCTTCTACCTATGGATGTAGCTAATATAGTGTTAGTGAACCATGTAAATTTGTGTATCAATTCTCTATTGATTTATGTTTTCTGTTCATATTTATTTGCCAATTTCTTAATAGTATCTAACTTGGGTGAATTACCTATAGTCTTGTTCCGCTCTATTTAATTTCAATCTACACTTTTAGCTTTTATGGGTTTTAAGTAGAACTTTAGCTATAACACGATGTTTGGCTAGAGTTTGAACTTCTAATATAAGGGTCGATTCAATCCAATTGTAAAATCATGAGACTTTAAACTTCATTATAATGTTCTGTATTTATTTAAGTATTCTTTTGTTCTTGTTCCTATTCTTTATGAGCTTTCATTATTGAATTGACGCATCGTATTGATTTCTTATATGTACGCAATGCATGATTTCAAGATTCATAATGGTAGTGAATTTATTTGATTTTAGTACGTATTATCGGAGATGGCTCAAGTGTGTTTTTTCTATAACTTTTCCACAAGTGCATAGCTAGTATGATAAAAGAAACTAAGTTTTGTAGGTGTAGCTATCTTACCTCATTGATTTTATCTTAGTCTTCACATGCCCAATTAATTAGATTATAAGTGTTGGTTGTAATGCTTTGTTAAATCAATAGACTTAGGAAAACTAACATTATCCCAACTTTTTCGAATAAGCTAAGTAGACTAAGTAATTGTTAGATATTGAGTGATTAATTTTGTAACCTCGAAAATTGTAATTGGATGAAACTACCTTGAATTGGAAACTTCGATAAGATTTAATTTCTTTATATTTCATTTACTTTCCTTATTTAGTGAACCAAAACTCCCTTATTTTTTTGCTTTTGAAGTTCAATATTGAAAAATTGATTATATTGCTTGCCTTGGGGTTCATCCACTTGTTCTACGAGCTAGAGTAGTGAGATCCATCTTAGTTTGGCAAGTCTCGACACAGCGAACAATCTTGTTCAAAGTCTTTTGATGCTATCCTAAAGAAAAATTGAAATTGCTATGTCAATCATCATATAAATGTATTATTTTTACCTCAAAAGATATAACTTTTTCCTTGTCACATTATCTACACGCTATTTTCTTCATATTTGACTTAAGCATCAAAGATGTGTTGGCAAACGTCGTAGCAATTTTTTTTTTAGGTCATATCTTTCTCCCAAATCAAGAGGTTCACTATCGATGCATGTGAATGTCAAGTGTGTTCTGTCCCTTCCCAAATTTTGCAACAAAATATATATTAAAATGTTGAATTATATAATACTAATTTTTGACTTTCTAAAGTTATGTATATTTAGTCTATACTTTTCTTGTCAGCTAAACTTATATATTAACATTGAGAATCTGTCATAAAAACAATAATAATATCATATTTATGCTATCAAGAAAACCTTAATACGTGACACTTTCAAAACACCACATAATTACATAAAATGATACTTGTTTATCGTCATTAAAGCTTGACTGATGATAATATTCGAGTGTCAAATAAAATACATTTCATCAAAATTTGTTAAATGTTAAAAAAAAAAAAAATGCTCATACTTGAGGAAAGTTATCAGTTTCATAACTACCATTACACTTATGTTTCTAAACATAAATAAGAACTTTGATATATAACAAAAAAAGTTGGTAAACTAAATATAAGAAAACTAATAAACAAATTTGGTAACGTGTTTGCAAAGAAAATAAATACAACAAGTTGTGTCATTAACCCAACAAAAAAGTCATATATGAATAGCATGTTTCAATTGGTTCGTGGAAGACCAAGTAAACCTAGACGAAGAAGAAGCCCTATGACATCCATGCATGAGCACATTTTGTTCCTTATCTTTGAACTGATTTTTCTGGACATGTTCCCCACTGGCATGTAGAACTAGAAATTCTGTACCATCAGAGTTTCTAGCCACTACTAGCCTTTTCATAGCATATCTGGAAGTGATTCACAGTTTGTTTGGAGTTTCTTTAGCTATTTTTTCAAGAGATTCACAGTTTGTTATGGCTTATAAAGTCAATTGCATCAATATTTAAGTCGGATGAATTTTCCTCAACTTCGAAAATTGTTTCTCGTCACAGCAACGCCATGCTTATGTAAGAGCTTCCCTTGGCCATAATATAACTCGCAAATAACATTATGAATTAATTACACTCTTTCTTCGCCAAATATGTAACTGAATTTAGCTCCAAACAATTTTTCCAATTTCGTCTCGTCTCTCACATCATTAACGTTTTTATGATATTACTATATAGTTCATAAAATAAATTTTGCATCAACTTATCAATTGCTACTGTATCATCAATTTCTTAAAAGGTCAACTTTCTATCCAGAATTATAATACAAATTAGTCATTCTAATGTGTAGCTTCACCAGTTTATATCAAGCATTGTCAATCGATAACATTGCATGTCATGTTTAAAATCAATTTAAAACACCTCTAAATGTTTAATTTTACACTTTAAAATCCAATTTGCATACCATTACAATTGTTTTCCAATGATTAAAAGCATGTAAAAGTGATTTTAATCCTTTCAATATCACTCTTAAACGTGCCAACAAGAGAATTATTGATATCACATTATCATTTGCTGGAAATTATCATTTGCTGGAAAAAAAAAAAAAAAAAAAAAAAAAAAAGTGAAAGACTTTAAAAAGATCATTTTAACCAAATTGAAAAAGAAACCCCAAATATTTGAGACTCGAGCATAAATTACCCATAAAGCATGTTGTTGCAAACTAATCAAACATGGCCATGCACCATGCAAGTCAAGCCATCTATCTTTTCAAATGTTTCTCTCGAGTTTCACCAGACAGCAATTGAACAAAAACTACACTCGTATCACTATTAGTCAAAGGAAGCTAACGTAATGCAGGATTTGATGAATAAACTTCACTACAAAATTCATTGTGAGACATAATTTCAAATCTAGAATCCTCATAACAAAACATGAACAATAGGATTGTAGGGATCAAATAATTCCACAAGAAAAGTATCAGCACCAAAGAGAAAATATCTAGAAAACAAGCTCATGCGGTTTCATGCCTGCCTTTAGAGAAAACCTTGCAGCTAAGTAGGTCTTTAAGTCTGCAACTACCTCGATGGACTTTAGGAGGGCTGAGTCCACGGCCTTCTGATCATCCTTTTTGTCTTGTGGGAGTGCAGTTTTTTCCTACATGTAACAAGGGCAACCAGAAATTAGGACAAAGGAATGAATCTTTCTAAGTATTTGAACAAAAAAAAAAAAAAAAGGATGGAAAACAACTACGAACCTCCTTCTCTGCCTCGAAAAATTCTCCTTCTCCCTTCTTTTTCTTCTTCTGAACGTCCTTGGAGAAATATTTGTCATCAAACTTCTCCACATTAACTCCTGCAATGTCGACCTTGGTTGAGGTTGCAATCACGTATGACTGATTCACACGCCTCAAAGGAACACCATTGACCTTGAATGGTCCTAAAATGACAAACTTTAAATTCAGATAATCGCTAGCAGGTTCATGAATCGCAGATTTAAAATCAAAAACCTTGGCTAATCACTACTTTATATACATCCGTTCTCCTAAACATGTACGAATAAAATCCACATCGCCAAGCCAAAACCCTCCCCCTACCCACAACCATCAGAAGAGAACAGTAAGAGATTGCACATAAAGCTTAGAAACTTATGGCATGTAGAGATCATTAGCAGAGCATATAATCAGAATAGGAGGTGTAAAGACCATTGGCAGGGCATATGGGCAAAATGCAAGGCATGAGACATTTCAATATTAATTGATTTCAAGGTTCAACTATAAATACTGCCAAAATGTAAACCCAAAGTATCCTACTTCCAGGCAACACATTTAAGATGACATGCAAACCTAAGGCAAACAATTGTTATGATGCTAAGATACCATGAATGAGACTTCCAATGCAAATCTAACACAACTTCACAAAGAATGTAGAAAAAGAAAAGCCAATCCCCGTGAACAGATTCCCCAACATGGTGTGATAGTAGAAAAAAAAATCATAAAAGAAAGGCAATTGGAGAAATAGTCAAGACACACCAGTCACCAAAAGCAACCCAGATGGAAGTTGCTTCAAGAACACGACCCTCTTTCCCTTAAACCTTCCAGTAAGAATGATAAGAACGGTTCCAGGAGTAATACTAGACCTGCAAATAGTATAAAATTGATAAAACTATGTTAGATGAATACACCCCCTGGATCCAATGTTCATTATTTGGAAAATGGGCAACATTACTTCATTTCACCCAATTCAAAACCCAAAACTCAAATCAAGTGTTAAATAAATCACTCTTTTATGACTCTCACTTAGGTGTAAGAATTCCCCCTTTTCCATAGCTACAGTGTGAACTCTATTTACTCCAATTCCTCAGCTTTCCAACCATACCAAAGTCAACAATAGAGCAAGCAAAATGGGTTCAAAGACACTACAGTAAAATAACATCGAAAGAAAGAAGATTGAGAGAGAGTGAACCTAAGTTTGGTGGGCTTGGCTTTGCGCTTGTTAACAAGTGGTTTCTTGACATCGTCGGCAGGGTAAAATTTGGGCGGCTTCTCTGCTGGAGCATCGGCCTTAGGCTTGGCATCGTGGCGAGGGAAAACACCTCCATTTTTGGCCTTGATTGCCCAAAGACCTCGCTTATGGTACATCTTGGACCTCGAGTATTTGCCAACCCCTCGGATGAGATCGGGGTTTCGGCTAACTCTTGCTGTCTTCGGAGCCATTGATGAATTTCTGAGAATTCGGCAGCGTCGTCTCCGCTCCACTACTGGCCGAAAAGCTCTAGGGTTAAGAAGATGGAGGCAAATATATATTCAATATGAAAAAAAACCCTAAAATCATTGGGCTTTCTTTTTATTAAAAATGTAAATTAAGAAAAGAAAAACGGGCCTTAAATGTTTTTCGGCCTTATTGTTAGCTCGGGAAAATTCAGGGGTAAATTTTCTAAAAAAAATCTATTTATTTCGCAATTTTGATTTCAGACATATATTTAATATTCACGTTTGTTCCACCCAATTTCACATTTTAAAGCAAGTGACATGCCTTTTCTAATACCCTAAAAAGTCAAAGGGGCACGTACCTCCTCAAATAGTGACGTTTTACATATAATAAATTTGTACACATGCCATATACGTAGTTTTTTCCATTTAAATTTTGAGTATCTAAGTAAGGTTGTATACAATTGTATAATTATAATTTTAAAAATAAATTAATTAAATATTTTATATTTTTCTTTTCATATTCTAACTTATCATAATTTTATAAATTTTATTTAGTTGAAGAAAATATTAATTCATGTAGCTTCAAATTTTTTAAAGAAAATTATTTTATAAAAAATAATATTGAGGAAGAAAGAATAACAATTGTTCGACGAGATCTTCGAAGAAATTTAATTCGTGGAATGTGAGTTTCGTATTTGTATTAATTTCAGTATTTGTGGGTACAATCTCTAATATGATTCTTCCTCTCAAAAGAAGTAAATACATGCAACTTGAATTCTCGAGATCTTCTCTAAGTCTTCGCTTTCAAAGTCTTCAACTCTAGAGTCTTCGATTCTTCAGTTCTCTAGAACTTCAGTGATTTGGAACCTCGATCTTTAGTTTCTTTGGAATTTCAGGGCTTCAATCCTCCGAATTTGTGAGCCTGGGAGCTTCGTTTCTTTAGTTGCTTTAGTCCAAAATTCTCAGAATTATTCTCAGAATTTCTTCTCCAACAACAACTCAGGAAGAAGAGAATCAATGTTTGTAGATAAAAGTAAGAGAAAATACTTATATACATGTAGGAGTTGAGGACTATGGAATTTCTAAGCTTTTTAAATTTGCATTATCAATTATAATCGATGTAAGATCATTATTTTTAATTAATTTCTATAAAATAAGTGGCTTTTTTTACCTTCAACTTTTCTTATGCTTTATGTCATTATTTTTTTTTTTTTTAATTTCATTTTAGGAATTTGAATGGTTAGGAGAGTTGAAGAGAGATATGAGTAATGGAGGGAGAGAAAGATAGAGAACTTAATGTTGAATGGGAAGAGAGGGAAAGATAAATGAATAATTAATAATTAAATATTAAATATTTAAAAATTTAAGTGAAGATAGTTGAGGTATTGGTAATTCTCAATTTTTTAGAATTATTTATTTTCTAAACTTAAGGAGTTTGATGTAAAATGCATGCATGTAGTCTTTTTCATAGAAAAATCAAGTTCAAAATAACAAATAATTCATAAATGACAATTTTTTTAAATCTTAGTTGTGAAAAAAGAGCTAAATTTGGCAAGAAACTTTTTAATTTTGATGTATTTTTTTTGTAGACAATTACTGAAAGTCAATTTGTTGCAGCATTCTAGAAAAAGTATCGGCCTCAAAAGAAAATTAATTCCAAATTCGGTTTGAGATTGAAACTCTGGGATTCTCTCCTCCAATCTTGGCCAATTAAGACAACTCATGAGTCTTCTATCTTAACAGCAGCCACCACCATTGGAACTCTATAAAGGCCTTAAAAGCTCTCCAAAAAGCATCCAAGAATTCATTTCTCCTCTACACAAATTTTTTGGTAGTGTACTTTATTTTAGTTGTTGCTTTTTTTGGTACCTTAAAGATTGAAGCTAAACACTTAACAAATCCAGTCTCCTTTGAAAGTTGGGGGTGTCACATCTTGATTTATCTTAACAAAGATTAAATCAAGATATATCCAAGGCTAATATTCATATTTTCTTCAAGTTTTAGTCCATCATCGTAATCTTAGTTTGGTTTATGTATTTCATTCCATTAAATTGAATTTCCAGTTGCTTTTATTTGGTTTATGTATTTCAGTAATTTTAGCTCATTTTAAAGCAGTAGGCATAATAAATTAATTTCAATTTCAAGTTCTTGTTTCTCCCTCATCTCAATTTCTTGTTATTTTAAGTGTATTTCACCCCATTTTTCTGCACATCACTTTAATCCAATCTCATACAAAAGTTGAGGTTGTTACAACTTGGAATCCTTAGAAAAGGAGAAGACAAGTTAGATTAAAGAAAAAGGTGTAGAAATTTAGTTTTAAGTTTCATCTCATAATTTCAATATAATTTCAATTTAAATTCTAATTTTGCAATAATTGTTATCTATGTTCTTATATCTTTTTAACGGTTTTACATAATTATTTTTCTTTATAAGTTATAACTTTTAAAAGTAGGTCTTTCTCACTCCATTGTTATTTTTTATTTACTTATTCTTTTGTTTATTACATACTTTTTTTTTTATTACCTATAATTTTGTTTCCTTTTATTTAAGCACACCATAAAATTTTATACATATAATTTTCTTGTTCTTTAATTCTTCAATTATCAGCTAAGCTCTTCTTTGAGATTCGAATATGTGAAAGCCCTAAAGAAAGTAGCAAAAGCCTAATACGTAAAATAAAGTAACTTGGCTCAATTCATAGCTTGGTTTGCTTTTATTGATTTTAATTTCATTATTATTAGTGTACCTTGATCACCTAGATTAAGATTAATATACTAAAATTGAATCTAATACGAAAATGGTTAGGTGAAATTTGGTTCTCATAAAAGTGATCTAGGAGAATAACTTAGAAATAGGATTTTGTTTTTTACCCTAGACATAGGGCAAAACCTTTAAAACCAAGGGGTTGTATTTTTAAATTATCTAAATTCACATTGGCCATAGAGTATATGTTTAATGGCTGAGCCTTCTAAAGACACTTCTTAGAAGATCGAATAGGTGTTGAATCATTTAAAATGGAGCATGAACGTGTTTGAATCCTTATCATTTTTGTCTAGTTAAGTTTTTAACAAAACCCAAATCAATTTTCTCTTGTTTTTTTCAATATCAAATTCAGAGTATTTTTTTCCTTGTGAATTAATAATGATCTATTTTCTTTAGTACAATCTAATTTTTTTCATGGACATACTAAAAACAAACAATTAAATAGGAATAAGAAAGGATGAAGAAGAAGGAACCAACAAATAAATGAATAATTATAGGAGAGACCGAGAGAGAAAGAAAAATTGTAGTGAAGTAGTACATTAAAGTTTAAAAAGATGAAATGAAGATTAAAAAAATTATAATTGGAGATCAAATGAAGGAAGGACGAACATTAAAGAAATTCAAAGGATAAAGAAGTCACTTAGAAGAAATGAAGAATTATATGAGAGAAATTATTACTCAATAAAACTTGATTTTACTAAAAGTGTGTGCGTGTGTGCATGTGTGTGTGCGCTCGTGTGCGTGCGTGTGTGAAAACAATTGAGAAGGAAAATTTGTGGTGTGTATTATATCTGTTATAAATATTATAACTATATAGATGTCCATAACTCCCATAGGTTACAAATTCATCAGTTAACCTCCTATTAATCTCCATAACTTTCGTGTTTTCTTTTTATGTTTGGTTATTGTAACCAATATTGCTTCTTTTGTTCTGCTGTTGTTCTTGCAATGTTCTTATTTTACAACATGTTATCAGCACGAATCTCTACCACTTTGAAGATTTTGTAGATATTAGATTTGATTAATTGGAATATGATTACGAACGCTAAAGACTCCGCCATAGTTTTCTCCATAACTTTTTAGGTATTTAAAATTTCGTTCAGATATGGTGAGTATTTTGATTTTGATGATTTGGCCTTATTTGGGTTAGCGGAAACAAAACTATATGTATATGTTTGATGTATTCGTCATTGATTTTCTCACTACCATTATTCATATTTATTCTATTTATAAATAAAGTCCAAAAGAAGGTGAGTATTTTAAAATTTCATATATACAATATATGTAGATTATGAAATTGAATTGCAAATTTGACGTTAATTAGGTTTTTGCATTAGATCAATTTCTAAATTTTATGTACTTTCATGAGTTTTTTAAATTTGTTGTGGATGAGGTTTGAAATTATAAGAATCAGACTAAGCACTTGTGGTGGAGATTATGTTTGTAAGGAAAAGAAATTTTGAATAATGTGATGCATACCTACAAACACAATTAATCTCCTTTTAAGGTTCTTATTTGTGTGTGAAAAGACAATATTATAGGATAAATGTTTATTTGTGTGGTTGTGGCATAAGTAAACAATTGAATTTTTTGAAAACAAAATGGCAATGTTTATTCTTGATTTGGTGTTTAATCTGCACGAAGAAACTTTTGGTAAAAAAAATGTGATATGGTCAATCAAGATATTTCTTGAGTTTAAATTCTAGTAATTTAAATTGTCTTCAATTTCTTAAAACTACCAAATTGTAAATTGTGTCATATATGTTTACAATTGTTTGTTATTTTGCATAAAGTATACCATTTAGGCTAACGTTGTAAATTATGATCTTATTTTAGATTTAATTGAGATGTTTCCTAATTAGTTTATATGTTTATATATTTGAATAGGAAAATTGAATTAGGATGTTTATCTTTCATTTTTCTAATGGTTGGTAGTTTTCTAATAGGGATTAAGATTCTCTCCTACTTATATTTTCTTTTATCTATTAAGATTATCTTCCAATAATACCATCTTTTATATTTGAAATTTAATTAGAATAAATATCCAAGAATATCTAGAATTTTATTTTGAAAAGTTCAAGATTTTAAACTATTAGAGATTATTTTTTAAGTAAATTAGTTTTATTTTAAAGACTAAAAACAAAGTTTAATGGTTCGCTTGAGTCATCAATATATTAGTTAGTCATTTATTAAAATATTAATGAATTAGAAATAAAAAAAATTTGACCACAATGGAACTCTATCTAAGGATTTTCTGGCTAAGTTGAGGTATTTAAGTTGACCGTAGGGTACTGTTGCCTTTCTTTTAGGTGTTATAATTTTGTTACAAAGCATGCGTTGAGAATTACTCAAATATGTTCATTAGTCAGCAAGTTTTCCTATAAAAACTCAAGTGTAAGATTTTATAGGTTTCCTGGTGAGTCCAGGTCAAACGTAAGGATTTGTGATAAATTAGGCGTTGAGACTAAGTATATAATTTATGCGGTGATTGTACAAGTATTATGTTCAAGGAGTTTTATGTATCTAAATCTATACATAAAAAAATAATTACAACTTCCTACAATTAACATGGTCCGGTGGTCGCGGAGAATGTTAGTCAAATATCATTTACAATCAGGTAGCATGCGTTGAGAATGATGATGGGTCTATGAGATATTATAGAGTTAACGCAGCAGCTAGTCGTTACTTAAGCATATCTAAGTGTATTTAAATACCTACAAACTTTGGGTTTGAGAATTCATCGACGTTTGGACGCCACATTAATCTTATCTCTAAGACGCATGGTAAGTTTGTTTTGGTAGAAGATGAACTACATCTCTGAAACTCATCTAATCTTGATTAATGCTAAAGATTAACCCTTTTGCTCTCTCAAGCTAGACAGTCGTGCTTATTTAAACTTGTTTGTTTGACAAATCTATACAAGCTAATGATATGCATTACTCAAGATGTAAACATACTTAATATTGCTTAAGAAGAACTAGCTTCTATCATTTAACTCGTTTAACATACAAGCAAACATGGTGTAGAGTATTAAATATGGAGATGAGTGGGAGATAATTGTCAATCAAACTTATATTAAGTAAATAAACCATTCTCTCGAATGTCATTAACAAAGCATAACTAAGAAAGATGGAAATGAAAAAAGAACAGAAATGGAAAACGCCAAGCCGCCACTGGCAATGTCTTGCTTCATGGAGGCTTGAGATGGTTGCTATCTGATACATAAATGGCATAGGATGAAGGTTCTCATTGGGAGATGATCCTGAAAATTCTCAGAATCATTCTCACAGAAGAGCTTGAAATGGAGGTTGTTTATGGTGAGGGAGAATTTGTGCAGAGCTTTCACCTCTTGAACTCATTTTTCTCTATCCTTGAATTGAGAAGTTTTGGGCTATTTATAGGTGTCGAAAAAGTGAACTCATTATGATCTGAAACCTTTGCATTAAATTCCATGTCATGCTGTGCAGACTTTTCAAATCATCAGCCAATTGGTTCTGTCATTATCTTAACATGTAGTCTGTTTGTATAATGACATGACAGCTACTGATAGCTACCGCCCAAGCGTCTGTATTTGCTTTTGCTTCTCAACGCATGGTCTTGACTTGTGGGTTTTCACTTCTTTGGTTCTCGCAGCAGCTTCTTCTCTGGTACTTGGGTTATTTGTGCTTATTTTCTACTTAATCCTGCGTTAAGAACAAAAAAACTTTATACTTTCTCACGTATATTCTCTTGTAAATGATGCCAACACATGGAAATACATATTACATAATTCAACTGCCAAAATCATGCGTTTAGCCCTAAAGTTACTCTAATTATTCCAAATAGTGAATATAATAACTTATATTTCTACAAGTTATCTAGTACCTAGGAACTAACCTGGGAGTGAATTAGTCAAATTTTTACCATGTTGATATTGAAATTTCTCTGATTGTTGAATATTTTAATTATTCTCATATGAATAAATTTGTAAACTTTTAAAATTTATAGTAGTTATCTACGTAAAATAATTAATTACTCTTCCTAAAGTTGATTTTGATTTAATGCACCTAAAGTTGCATAAATCAACTAGTGTTCATTGTTTTTGTCTTGCATCTATAGTTGCACATATTTTAAATTAATAAATGCTTATAAACTAATAAACATATATCACTTTCATATATCAAACATGCTTTGCTCTTGCAATAGCAATTTGAGAAAGAAAGTTTGAAAAACATTGTGATGACACATTTATCTAATCTCTTTTGAGGTTGAATAAAACGAATGAGCATATAAGAATGAATTTCGACTAAATAATTTAATATCATTCCCTGAAGTGAATGTTTCAATATTTAATAATTGTGGTTGGAATCATGTTATAAAGGAAGAAATAATTTTTCTATTAAAACCACACGCATATAATACTGTACCTGTCATACATTAAAAATCTTTTTGAAAATTAAAATCATCAGTAATGAAAAAGAAAATGTAAAAGCAAAATTTGAGAATTTATTTGAATATCTTGAAGAGATAACTTATATTTTTAATCCCTAAATATGGTATATTTGAATGTTACAAGTTTCTTATAATCTTCTGAAGAGATGATTACTTTTTTTGACCCACTTGTATATGAGATATTTGAATTGGTTTTCAATTATCTCCCGAAGAAAATAGAAATAATTGATATTTATGTTTTGCATATTGCATTTATGCATGTTATACTTAAAGTAGACAATACGTTTCCAAAATTCAAAAGGTTTGAAGCAAAAAATCAAATATGATATTAAGTTCCATAAACTTGATTATTAAAGATTTTCGAAAAGAAAATATTATTATGTCTAAAATGTAGGATCGGTATGGCAACCCTAGAGGGGGGTGAATAGGGTTTAATTAAACTTATTCCTAAATATGCTCAAATTAAACTAATTGAATTAATTTTCGAATTAAATTAATAAAAACCTTAATTGATGCTAAATATCAAGATTGATAAAAAATATATGAAACACAAGATTCAATCAATCTCAACAAAGAAGGATAATAATCTATGACATGCTACTAAAAATTGAATGCAAAATAAATTGAGAAAGAGTTGGAGAAGAAGACACCGTGATTTTTATAGTGGTTCGGTCCAACTCGACCTACATCCACTTTCCCAAGCGCCTCTTGGGATTTCGATTAAAAAATCTTCTTTGACTCTTTCCACGGATGAGAGTCAAACCGCTACCTTGCTCCTGAACCCGATCCTTTCCACGGGTTAGGATCCAACCGTTACAATATTCTTGAAGTTTTAAATCACACACTAAAACTCTCTAAAAAGAGTAGATATACAAATTTGAACTCACAATACTCAATCCTCACAATACAATAAAAGTATCTCTCTAGAATAAGATGAAAAGAAAGAAATTTGAAAGCTTGGAGAGAGAGCTACAATGGTGACCTTTTTTAATTTTTGAGGATTGTAAAATTGTAAAAGTTAGGGAAACTTATTGGAGAAGATGAAGTATTTAAAAAGAAAAGAAAGTGAGTGAAAACCAAATTAATTTGGACCATTAGATCTTTGTAAAAGAAAATTGAATGGTGGAGATTTAAACTCAACTAGCCGTTAGACACAAACATATAATAATATTAAATTAATCCTTTTAAAAAAGCAACTAGCTGTTAGACACAAACATATATAATAATATTAAATTCATCTTCTTTTTAAATTCATTTTCTTTTTAACATCAATCCAAAAATAAAAGACCCACCAATTGTCACTTCTCCATTTCTCCAAATGGCACCTTTCAATTTGTCCACTTTGATTAAAAAAAATCTGCCACGTCATCAGCTCGGGATTTTTCCATTAAGCTTGTTTCTGTCATATCTTCTTCATTTGAACTCTGATTTGAGTGATTCAAATTGCATTGGAACCGTTGTTCCAAGTTCCACACAATAGACACTTCAAAACGCTCAAATGGTTAATAAATAAAATCAAGTTTGTTATCATTAAAACACTAATTAATCAATCCATTAAAATTAATTAATTTGAGATTAAGGGCCAAAAAGCCAACAATCTCCCTCTTTTTGATGATGACAAACAACTCAAGAAAAATGAAACCCAAATTGTTGTGCGATATAAAATATAAATTTAAATTGCAATCAACACACATACACAATTTTAATTCACTTGTAAACAAATGATATATTTCAATAACAACAATTCATAATTCAGTAGCAACAAAGATATTCAATACTAACATACTTTCATTTTTCTTATTACCTCTCCCCCTTTTGGAATCAATCAAAAATAGCAATTAAGAAAAATAAGCAATGTCATGAAAGTTTTCCTTAAAAACATGAACACATAATTTTGCAATTCTTCTTCTATCAACATGTCCTCTAAAAGAAATACAACAAACAACATTGTAAATTTAAGAGGCATCACAAAGTATCAACCAAGCTCAAGATAAAAACCAAATTTACAGATTTCTCCCCCTTTTAAAATCAATTGAATACTCCCTCTTAATAAGGGACAAAAAGACATTTAACACATATCAACTTGAGGGTAGAAATATCAATTAAATTTTTAAATTAAATTTTATTTCAAAGATAATTACTCCCCCTAAAATGATAAACAATATGCATAACTTCCTCAAAGAGGATAAACTATATACATAAGAGGGACACACAACAATAAACCAATATGTAGGAATCAATTTCATTTTAACATGAAATTTATATATATGTTAAGTGAAAAGCTCCCCCTAAAAATATGAATTCTATAATAATATCAAGATGCATCACAACGAATGATACCAAGTTCAAGCCTATTTTTGCAAAAACTTTCTTCATTCAAAGGCTTGGTAAAAATATCTGCTAATTGATTATTAGAACTCACAAATTCAAGAGTAATATGACCATTTTGCACATGTTCTCTAATAAATTGATGTCTAATATCAATATGCTTAGTCCTAGAATGATGTATAGGATTTTTAGTCAAATTAATAGCACTAGTATTGTCACAAAATATGGCACACTATCAAATTTTAATCCAAAATCACAAAGAGTTTGTTTCATCCAAAGAATTTGTGCACAACAACTAGCAACCGCAATATATTCCGCTTCGGTAGTGGACAAAGCAACCGAATTTTGCTTTTTACTAAACCAAGATACTAAGGAACTACCAAGAAATTGACAAGTCCCACTAGTACTCTTACGGTCAAGTAAGTTACCGGCAAAATCCGCATCGGAATAACCTACCAAATTAAACTCAACATTTCTAGGATACCACAAGCCTACATCAATAGTTCCAAGCAAATATTTAAATATTCTTTTAACGGCATGCAAATGTGATTCCTTAGGACAAGATTGAAATCTAGCACAAAGACATACACTAAACATAATATCGGGTCTACTAGAGGTCAAATAAAGTAAAGATCCAATCATACCTCGATAAATCTTTATGTCCACACATTTACCTTTTTCATCTTTGTCAAGCTTAGTGGTAGTGCTCATAGTAGTTTTTGCAATTTTACCTTCATTGAATTTGAATCTCTTGAGCAAATCTCTTGTGTATTTTTCTTGACTTATGAAGATGCCATCCTTGAGTTGTTTGATTTGGAGCCCAAGGAAGAAACTAAGTTCTCCCATCATACTCATCCCAAATTCACTATGCATACACTTAGAAAATTCTTCACACAAAAATTGATTAGTAGAACCAAAAATAATATCATCCACATATATTTGCACTATAAGCATATCATTTTCTTTAACCTTAATAAAGAGAGTAGTATCAATTTTTCCTATTTTAAAGTCATTCTTAAATAGAAAATTACTAAGCCTATCATACCAAGCTCTTGGAGCTTGTTTTAAGCCATAAAGAGCCTTTTTCAACTTATAAACATGACTAGGCAATTCAAAATTTTCAAAGCCCGGAGGTTGTTCTACATAAACTTCCTCGAAAATATAACCATTTAAAAATGCACTTTTCACATCCATTTGATACAAAATGAAATTCTTATAAGAGGCAAAAGCAAGCAATATTCTAATAGCTTCTAATCTAGCAACCGGTGCAAAAGTTTCTTCATAATCTATACCTTTTTCTTGACAATAACCTTGAGCTACAAGTCTAGCTTTATTTCTAATGATATTTCCATGTTCATCCATCTTGTTTCTAAAAACCCATTTAGTCCCAATTATAGAAGCATTAGAAGGCCTAGGGACTAATTCCCAAACATTGTTCCTTTCAAATTGATTTAATTCTTCTTGCATAGCTAAAATCCAAAACTCATCACATTCGGCATCCTTAAAACTTTTAGGTTCAACTTGAGAAACAAAAGCAAGATTACTAAATAAATTGAGAGAAGAACGAGTTTTCACACCTTGTTCGGGATCACCAAGAATCAAATCCTTGGGATGGGATGGAGCATATCTCCATTCTTTGGGCATAGATGAAGAACCATCTTCCTTCTTTTCATTGATGTTCACTTCTTCCATACTTGGAACAATTTCTTTGCCTTTTTCACTTAAAAGTAAATCTTCAAAATCTTTTTCTAAATCATCACTATAAATAGACTCATTAGAAACAATATTACAAGATTCATCAAACACAACATGCATAGATTCCTCAATAACTAAAGTTCTCTTATTGAAAACTCTATAAGCTTTACTAGTAGAGGAATATCCAAGGAAAATACCAACATCCGTCTTAGACTCAAATTTTCCAAGTTTTTCTTTATTGTTCAAAATAAAACATTTACCACCAAAAACTTTGAAATACTCAATATTTGGGATTTTGTCATGCCAAAGCTCATAAGGAGTTTTATCTAAAGATGGTCTAATTAAAACTTATTTAAAACATAGCAAGCGGTGTTAACGGCTTCCACCCAAAAATATTTAGGTAAACCATACTCATGCAACATTGACCTAGCAAATTCTTGCAAAGTACGATTTTTCCTTTCAACCACACCATTTTGTTGAGGAGTTCTTGGAGAGGAAAAATTATGAGAAAAACCATTTTCTTCACAATAAGCTTTAAAAGCATCATTATCAAATTCTCCTCCATGATCACTTCTAATTTTAGAAATAAAAAATCCTTTTTCATTTTGAACTCTTTTTGCAAAACCAATAAAACTTTTCAAAGCATCGTCCTTATGTTTTATCATCAAAACCCAAGTAAATCTTGAAAAATCATCAACTATCACGAATGCATAATAGTTCCCTCCAAAGCTAGCAATTCTAGAAGGACCAAATAAGTCCATGTGTAATAGTTGTAGGGGTCTAGTAGTAGAGATCACATTTTTAGACTTGAAAGAGGACTTAGTTTGCTTACCCATTTGACAAACATCACAAATTTTATCCTTTTCAAATTTAAATTTGGGAAGACCTCTAACCAAAGAATTCTTGGAAATATTTGAAATTAGGTGCATGCTAGCATGTCCTAATCTTCTATGCCATAACCAAGAATCATCATGCAAAGCCGAAAGACATTTGTCACTAATAGGGCAATCATTCAAATCAATAGTGTATACATTTCCATCTCTATTTCCAACGAACAAGATTTTTCTATCACTAGCATTTTCAATGATACAATTCTTTTTATCAAAAACAATTCTAAATCCTTTATCACATAATTGACTAACACTAAGTAAATCATGCTTTAAACCATCAACTAAAAGCACATTTTCAATGAAAATAGAAGACTCATTACCTATATCACCCTTACCAATTATTTTACCTTTCTTGTTATCACCAAAGGTTACCATGCCTCCATCTTTTCTAGAGAAAGAAATAAACTTGGATCGGTCTCCGGTCATGTGCCTTGAGCAACCACTATCCAAGTACCATCTATTTTTCTTGGAGGCTTTCAAACAAACCTACATACAAAAATTTCAAGTTTGATTCTTTGGTACCCATACTTGTTTGGGTCCAAGAGTGTTAGCATTTACAAACTTTGGGATCCATTTCATTTTTGCATTTGCATTAAAAGCATTGGATCTAGACAAGTAACAAGAATAAGCTTTATGTCCATACTTGCCACAAGAAAAACAAACAAGATTATGCAAGGATCTATCTTTCAAGACAAATTTGTGCACTTTACTTTTCTTGGAGAAATTCTCTCTTGGAGCATTGTAGAACTTTGCTCTTTGAGAAAAATTTCTTCTTGAAGAAGTCTTATGAGCATACTTCAATTTAAAGCACTTAGGTCTAATATGACCTTCAACACCACAATTATGACATATAGGCACAAAACTAGATTTAGCATTATTAGACACAACATTCGGCATATTAGGCACAATAGAAGATGCTTTAACAAATATAGTTTTAGAACTTGGAGTAGAGCATTCATCAATATAGCCTAAACCTCTCTTATCACCATGAGGCTTGCCTACTTCAATTATTTTGTCCAACTTTTGAGCACCTATTGTCAACTTTTTAATGGACTCTTTAGCTTTATCAAGTTCTTGTAAAGCATTTAATTCTTTTTCCTTAAGCAATTTAATCAAATTATCTTTCTCACAACTATCATGCTCAAGAAATCTAACTTTATCAAGCAAAGCATTTTTCTCATCACAAACACAAGCATGCTTATCACAAGAAACCTTCATTTCATCAATTTGCACAACATGCTCATTATTTTTAAAACAAGCAATTTTGTCAAGTAAAGACTTATTTTCATTAGACAATGCATTGTATTTTTTTTTTTAAGCACAACATATTTAGAGCTAAGTTTTTCTAAATCATTTTGCATACTCTCAAAAGTTTCAAACAATTCATCGTAAGAAGAGGGTTCTACATTTACCTCATCATCAAGTACATTATCTTTGTCACTATGAGCCATGAGGCAAATGCGTGCCACTTCTTCAACATCACTTCCACTTTCACTTTCACTACTATCATCCCAAGTAGCTTTCATTGCCTTCTTCTTGGATTTCTTAGATGATTTGAGGAGAGGACAATCCGTTCTTATATGACCCGGCTTTTTGCATTCATAACAAATCACCTCATCCTTTTTGCTCTTTTCACCTTTTGACTCTCTTTGGGTTGATAGGTGTTTCTTGAATTGCTTCTTCCTCTTAATAAAATTTTTGTACTTACGTGAAAAATAGGCAATATCATCTTCATCAAGGGCATCCTCATCTTCGGAGTCAACTTCAAAGGAGATAGTCTTTAATGCAATACTCTTCTTTTTGGACTCATCCTCCAAGTGCTCCTTCATAGTGATCTCATGGGTCATGAGCGAACCAATGAGTTCCTCCAATGGAAGTTTAGTGAGATCCTTTGCTTCTTGGATCGCCGTCACCTTTGCTTCCCAAGTTTTAGGTAGAGACCTCAGAATTTTTCTAACATTTTCGGATGTTGTATAGACTTTACCAAGTCCCTTCGAAGCATTTATGATGTTAGTAAATCTAGTAAACATATCCGTTATAGACTCATTAGCATCCATCTTAAACAATTCATAATTATGAACAAGCATGCTAATTTTGAACTCTTTAACTTGATTTGTTCCTTCATGAGTAATTTCAAGAGTATTCCAAATTTCTTGAGCAGAAGAACACATAGATATTCTATTAAATTCATCTTTGCTCAAAGCACAATACATGCAATTTATAGCCTTAGCATTTAAAGAACACTTTTTCATTTCATTTTCATCATACTCTTCTTCTAATTTAGGCTTATCAACATTATCAACCTTTTTCATGGGAATATATGGACCTTTAGTAACAATTAGCCATAAATTATAGTCAATAGATTGCAAATAGATTTTCATTTTAGCTTTCCAATATGCATAATTTGAACCATCAAAGAAGGGAGGTCTAGAAGTAGATTTACCTTCAATAATTCCACTTGCCACTAGGTTTGCCATAATGCTCTAACAATAAAGTTTATCAAGAAAATAAAATTTCAAGATGAGCAACCTCGCTCTGATACCAATTGTAGGATCGGTATGGCAACCCTAGAGAGGGGTGAATAGGGTTTAATTAAACTTATTCCTAAATATGCTCAAATTAAACTAATTGAATTAATTTTCGAATTAAATTAATAAAAACCTTAATTGATGCTAAATATCAAGATTGATAAAAAATATATGAAACACAAATTCAATCAATCTCAACAAAGAAGGATAATAATCTATGACATGCTACTAAAAATTGAATGCAAAATAAATTGAGAAAGAGTTGGAGAAGAAGACACCGTGATTTTTATAGTGGTTCGGTCCAACTCGACCTACATCCACTTTCCCAAGCGCCTCTTGGGATTTCGATTAAAAAATCTTCTTTGACTCTTTCCACGGATGAGAGTCAAACCGCTATCTTGCTCCTGAACCCGATCCTTTCCACGGGTTAGGATCCAACCGTTACAATATTCTTGAAGTTTTAAATCACACACTAAAACTCTCTAAAAAGAGTAGATATACAAATTTGAACTCACAATACTCAATCCTCACAATACAATAAAAGTATCTCTCTAGAATAAGATGAAAAGAAAGAAATTTGAAAGCTTGGAGAGAGAGCAACAATGGTGACCTTTTTCAATTTTTGAGGATTGTAAAATTGTAAAAGTTAGGGAAACTTATTGGAGAAGATGAAGTATTTAAAAAGAAATGAAAGTGAGTGAAAACCAAATTAATTTGGACCATTAGATCTTTGTAAAAGAAAATGGAATGGTGGAGATTTAAACTCAACTAGCCGTTAGACACAAACATATAATAATATTAAATTAATCCTTTTAAAAAAGCAACTAGCTGTTAGACACAAACATATATAATAATATTAAGTTCATCTTCTTTTTAAATTCATTTTCTTTTTAACATCAATCCAAAAGTAAAAGACCCACCAATTGTCACTTCTCCATTTCTCCAAATGGCACCTTTCAATTTGTCCACTTTGATTAAAAAAAATCTGCCACGTCATCAGCTCGGGATTTTTCCATTAAGCTTGTTTCTGTCATATCTTCTTCATTTGAACTCTGATTTGAGTGATTCAAATTGCATTGGAACCGTTGTTCCAAGCTCCACACAATAGACACTTCAAAACACTCAAATGGTTAATAAATAAAATCAAGTTTGTTATCATCAAAACACTAATTAATCAATGCAATTAATCAATCCATTAGCTGTTAGACACAAACATATATAATAATATTAAGTTCATCTTCTTTTTAAATTCATTTTCTTTTTAACATCAATCCAAAAGTAAAAGACCCACCAATTGTCACTTCTCCATTTCTCCAAATGGCACCTTTCAATTTGTCCACTTTGATTAAAAAAAATCTGCCACGTCATCAGCTCGGGATTTTTCCATTAAGCTTGTTTCTGTCATATCTTCTTCATTTGAACTCTGATTTGAGTGATTCAAATTGCATTGGAACCGTTGTTCCAAGCTCCACACAATAGACACTTCAAAACACTCAAATGGTTAATAAATAAAATCAAGTTTGTTATCATCAAAACACTAATTAATCAATCCATTAAAATTAATTAATTTGAGATTAAGGGCCAAAAAGCCAACATAAAAGAGCAAGATTTACCATTGATATATTTTATTCTCTTGCAAATAAATCATAAATTCAGTAAATTTGGAAGGTATATGTTGTATTCGATATTATCTAGAGAGTTGATTGATAATAAGAATGATGTATGATATTTATATAATAAGAAGATGTATATAGAAAAGTTGTCTACTTTTCTTTTAATTGTATCTCACATTTGTGTAATTGAAATATATACAACAATGAACTTGAAGTTCATTGATCCAAATATGTTTTTATTTGACATGATGAGTCATTTTGGCTCTTAACATCCATTGAAGAACTAGAAGATGCTTCAATCTAATAAATTGTCATGTGTGGCTTGTTCTTAAGAGATTAATTATCAAACTTTCACTAGCTAAATTTGAAATTAAACCTCTCTTATTATTAATCCACCAACTGAACCATTTAAATACTTTATGGTTTTTGTTGACGCATCCAGTTGATGGTCATATATATCCTTATTGTCATATCAAAACCTTACATCTGCAAGGTTAGTTGCTTAAACAGTTAAGATAAAACACAAATTTCATGATTGTAAAATTAAAAGTTTTTGTTTTGATAATGCTAGTGAGTTGCATCCCAAATATTTGATAACTATTATGTTCTATTGATTGAGATAAGTGTTGAAGATCCTGTAGCTTATCTACAAATAGCAAAGCTTTTAAATCTATATGAAATCGTGTTATGTTGTATGCTCTAAGCTAATGACTTATGTGTTGGGTTTTATGCCCTAAAACTCATAGATAGTAAATGTAAATAATTGATTGTCATTAATAAAGTGTTATTGATGTTTTTTCAAGTGTTATTGATTATTTTGTCTTAATAACCTTAAAATCCAATAAACTAGCATCCTAGGTTGTCTTATGAGTCTTAAATAATATGTGGAGACATGTGAGGATTAATGATCAAGATACAACCTAGAGGGTCTATAGTATAGGGATAAAGTTGGGTACCTTATCCTAGTAACACTCTGGAACGACCCACTTTGTATTTGATACAAACACAGTGATCCAACGTGTTCATAGTGACATACGAGTGAGGGTATCCTATTTAACGAGGTTGCATAAGACCGGACCTTGAAATAGTAACCATTAGATGTAACTCCGTTGACTTGTTTGGTTTCCATTTCAATACGATGACCTGGGCAACTTAGTCTTAATCTTGAGTATATTATAAACTCCTGTTCACGAGATATTGTCTTTTGATTTGTATGGGTGAGAGTGACAGGTTTGTCGACTTAATATGCCTAACACTATGGATACGACCCACTTTGTATTTGATACAAACACAGTGATCCAACGTGTTCATAGTGACATACGAGTGAGGGTATCCTATTTAACGAGGTTGCATAAGACTGGACCTTGAAATAGTAACCATTAGATGTAACTCCGTTGACTTGTTTGGTTTCCATTTCAATACGATGACCTGGGTAACTTAGTCTTAATCTTGAGTATATTATAAACTCCTGTTCACGAGATATTGTCTTTTGATTTGTATGGGTGAGAGTGACTGGTTTGTCGACTTAATATGCCTAAGATTTTGGAGACAAAACTGAGTGGGGAGCTGGGAACATAATTATACAAGATGGATTTCACTCCTTCCCGACTTTAGGGTAAGTAGATGAGTGTTTCTTTAAGTGGTGTCTCAGGAATTCGAACAAAGGGCCCCACCCTCTCTGTCCCGAGAGTGGTTTCTGTTTAATGGTTGGACCACAAACAGGTTGTTCATTAGATGAACATTGGTACTTAAGGATCTAGAGGTAACCCAGGGGTCAAATGGTAATTTGATCCAATTGGCATTATGAACACTTGTGAAGGACCAATTTACTGTTGTTGCTCTCTATCCATGAACACATAAATATATATGTAGTGAGAAAAGTGTAGCTGTGGGTCTTTAGTGAAGTGTACCCACAGTTAACGAATATTGATTAACGTGGTTAATGAGTTTAGCCAATTAATCTCATATAGTTGGAGCTTTTGATTTGTAGGTTCGTAAGGTCCCCTTCCTAGCTCGTAAAGGGTATTGAGGTAATTAAATCTTAAATGGAATTTGAAATATTCAAATTCATTTAGGAAAATAGTATAATGCATAATAATAAATTATAATATAAAGTTTATATTTTAATTAAACTTTATAGTATAAATTTATTTTGGACACGATTCAAAAGTTAAATTTATGAGAGAGTTAATTATTTGAAATAGTTCATAAATTAATTTAATAGGAATTAAATTCATATTAAAACTATAAATTATATTTAATGTATATAAGGTGTGCATTAAAAACTATATGTTATAGGAAGAATATACTTGAATTTGATTCAAATAAAAGTTAAATTAAATGTTAGACATTTAATTTGGCAATTGATTAATTGGAGAATTAATTGATTATTTGATTTAATTCAATTGAATTAAATTCGATTAAATTAAATTAATTGAATTAAAACTATAGGTTATGTGAAAGATATTCATTTAAATATGATTTAAATAAATTTATTAATTAAATTTAATTTAATTAAATAAATTAGTTTTTATTTATTTAATTAAATAAATATTGTTTTTATTTATTTAATTAAACAAACAAAAAATAGACAACTCCCACGTAGCGGAGTTATCTGAGATGTGGAGTGATCTCACGTCTTCCATCTCTCCTTCATACCATCGATAAAATCTTTCGATTCTTAAAAGTTTTTTTGGGAGAAGTCGATCAAAACTGCAGAAAGGTTATGCCAAGTAAATTGAATTAATTATAAGAATTGTTGTTGTTGTAGTATTGTTTTTCCTATTTACAGAGTCAACGATTGACTGACGTTAGAAAGAGTCTAAGATAGACAAATTTGCTAAAAAAACTCTAATTTAAACCAAAAGAATTAATATATATTTTTTTAAACCAATAAAATTGATATATATTTTTAAAATTACGTTAAAAATAAAATGTTTTGAAATTTTAAAATATTATATTTCTTTAATCCCATTAAAATGATGAAATCAAAGGGACCGGTTCGGATGAAATCGAGTTCAGGGCATTGGTCGGTCTTTAATATTGGGGAAATTGGTTCGGTACCCTTTATTTTTGAACAAACCAATTATGGAAAATTTAGGAACATTGTAGGGGTAATTCCGTCAATAAACAAAAGAAACACGCACGGTGTTTCGGTGGCACGTGTCGACGACGCTGTGAAATTGGCGCCAGTTTTTGTTTCCCGCGCCTCTTCTTCTTCTTCTTCAATTAAGTCTCGAATTCTTGCCAATCTTGGTTAAGAATAAGCCCTAGCATTATCTTCTTCGGCCTCCCCCTCTTCCTCTTTTCTCAAGCGTTTTCCGGCGACGTTTCTCTCCGTTTCGACGAGTTTCGGCATTGACCCACACTCTGATTGCCCTCAAGGCAGTTTATTCCGACCTTTTTTCTAACACCATCCAGCAAGGTTCGGAGTCTTTTCAGTAAGATTGTTGCTTTAATTTCCTTTTCCATTAGGATTTAAGTGTTGAATGTTGTTATGGACCCTCGGATTCTTTCGCTGTTATGTTTGAGTCAGTTTCGAAGTTTTCGATTAAGGTTCTTTAAGTATTAACATACTGTGAACCATTTCAGACTCGATTAAAGTATGCTAATCAGTTCTTGACTTGTTAAAATTTGTCGTTTGTAGTTTTTTTTAAGGTATGTTTTGGAATATTTGAATGTTCGTTTTGCATGATTTGAAACTGATCGAAAATGTTTCTGCATGTTTTATTATTAGAAAGCATTTTGTATGTGACTGAATTGGTTTTGTTGCCTTGTTTTCGGTATGTGGCTGTTTGTTTGAAATTATGTGGAATTGAGAGCATGTTTTGGTTTGTCACATATGAGAACTATTGGAAAGTTTGAATGGATGATCTTTTGTTCAATTTGTTATTTGAACTGTATATTTTGTATCAATTGTTTGTGAAAGGATTTTGATCGATTCGGTAAGGTTATGTGGATATTCTAATTTTTTGTTTTGGGTATATAAACTGATTGCCAAGCTTATTTGTGGGAAGACACATTTATGTGCTTTGGCATTCTTTTTAAATGAAGATTCATGTGTGTGTTGTACTCACATGGCCTCACAACTAAGCAATTGAATGTTTTGGCCGATTGTTAATCAACATCTCTAACTAAGTGAATGAATGATTGGTATTACCGATTGGCGACCCCATATGACTGGGTTACTTTAATGATGCATCTTTCCCATTCTGCTCAATGAAATTATTGGCGGAATCAAAAATTATGTTTGACTGAAAGTATTGAAAGTCTTGTTTTTATAAAAGTTTGAAACTTTGTTTATTAAAGGTATTGAAAGTTTATTTGAAGGATTTGGTTTTATTGAAAGACTATTTGAAAGTCTTAGCTTGAAACACTTAGTTTTGAAAGCTTATTCGATTGAAAGATTTTGGTTTTGAAAGTACTGTTTGTAACAAAGTTGTGACTAAAAATTCTGAAATGATTAGTATTTTAGTTTAAGAAAGTTTTGAAAGAAAATTAATTTTAAGGCTTGATATGGAAATTGCTTATTGAGTATTTTTGTGCTCATTTTTGCTTTTCCAAAATGTTTTCAAATGAAGGATCAAGTGATAGTTTTGAAAGAAGTGAAGTTTGACGTTTTGGCACAAGGCTTCAAATAATGTTTTGTAGGATTTGGTAGTCTATTTTGTAATAAGTTGCATCTGTTGAAGTGTATAAGTTGTATAAGTTTCTAATTGTTATGTTTTATCTTTTTTTATTAAAATAGTTGCATTGGAAAATACGAGTTGTTACAGTTTGGTTCAAGGAGAAAAAAATGTTTTACTCGCACACGTTGTTGGCCCGTAAAACTCCATTGGGGACTGTGTGGTGTGCAGCTCATTTGCAGCACCGTCTCAACAAGAAAGACTACGAGAAGACTAAAATTCCTGTTGTTGTTGGTTAGTATCTTGTTGTTCGTTCTGAATATTTGATGCTCTTGTTCTTGTGTGTACCCAGCTTGATCTGAAGTTCTTTCTTTTTTCAATCTAATGGGAAAAAATTTGTTGGGTTTTCTATTTTGGGTTTCTTAAGTGATTGACATTTAAAAAATTTAACTTGTATTGAGATTTTACATTCCCACTAAGATGGGGTTTCTCTGCCTTTATCGTCAAATTCTTGGATATCTGTCATTTGAATCTTCAAGCTATGGGTTTTCAAGTGCATGTATGAGTTTTTGTGAGTATGGATGATATCTGATTTTTGTCTGGGATGTCTTTTTGTAGATGCAATCATGTTTGGTGAAGTTCCTCTTGCTCTGCGGACATCAAGCTACCTTCTGTTGGGTGTTGTGCGGATTTATTCAAAACAAATCGATTATTTAAAACATGATGTTGATGTTTTGGTGATGGAGTTACGAAAAATGCATACATACGCTTCGACAAAACTCACTTTGCCTGAGACTGCATATCAGGCACCGTTTTATTCTATCACTTTGCCCGAGACTTTTGATCTTGATTCCCTGGAATTGGATAGCGATATTTATCATGATGGGTAATGTCTCTAGATTCCTGACTTTTTGATTTATTTGAAATCTCTCTCACACCAATGATTTTGTTCCTACAGTGTTCCAGATACTCATCACAGGAGTCAGGAAGACATCACTCTAGCAGGTTTAACATGGATTGCCTTTCACGTTTACCCCTGCCCCTCCCCAGTAATCTCCAACTCAATATTGTCTGGACTTTAGAAACCAACTAAAACTTTTGCATTGCAGATCAAATTTTTGTTGGAAGAGATGCTTATGTAGCTATATCTTTTGATGAGGTTCTGTCTTTTTTATTTACATTGGCAATGTTTAAGTATCTTCCATGCTTTATTCATGTTCATCGTCATTATTAAAATTGCTTAATTTTATACATAGGACGTCATGTCTCCTGATTTGGGGTTCAGATCAATGGAAGATGAGTAAGTCTGCCATACTTTCGAAGCCCGCACTCTTTTTTTTTGATCAATGATTGGACTACAACCAAGCCGACTGTTTATGTTTTTTGTGTGCAGCATGATCCCTCCACCTCATGTGGATACTACTGTGAATGTTGAAGTCCCAAGCATTAATGAAGATGTACTTAATATGAGACTTGATGAGGAGACTGTGCCACAATGTTTTCCAGAAGTTGAAGTTCCGGATGCCATGAATGTTCAAGATTTTGGTCTGAGTAATCAGGGCATGCGTGAAGGTGATGACTCTCCTCAAAATTTTCCAGAATTTGAGGGTCCACGAGAGGCTGTCCCTGATTTAAGTACAGGAGATGTTCCTATGGTGCCTCCACTTGGTGGTGATGTCACGTCTGAACCACGCAGCCTTATAGATGAGAATATAAATCAGAAAAATCTTTTACCAGTCATTGAAGGCAACGTGACTCTTCCAAGGACATCATTACCATATGAGCAAAGTTCCGGACCTCCAACTGCTGCTACTGCACCAGAGGCATTTGGTGAGTTTAATACTAATTGCTCTATATTTGGAGTTGATCTAATTGGTGGCAAATAGCTAGTGATATCTCGTTTTCGGATGTTTTCTTCTCCGTGTGTTGCAGGACAATCTTCCATGGAGTTTGTTCTTCAACCCACTCCTCCAGAACAGCCAAGGCCAAGACCAAGGAAGAGAAAACAGTTCTTTGACAAGTCTACTGTGTTGACTAATAAGTATGTTTGTGATATCTATCATTTCAATTTTGTGTTTATTGTAATCAATTATGATATAGAATGTTGTGTTGCAGGTTTATGAAAAAGGCTCTTGAGGATTCGAGTGATTTATTGCGTGAGAGGAGAAACATTCCTAGCTCTTCTTTGGAGGTATGGAAGTTAAACAACAAGTTGAAAAAAGAAGTTTTCTATCATCCTTCCATCACTGGTAAGTGATTTTTTGCCGTAGTTTTTCTTTCTACTTGTTTATGAGTTCCTTTAATAGCAGAAAAAAATCGAAAATTTGTATGCAGGTCTTTGTCATGATCTCTCCGATATTTTTAACGTGAACTACTTTGCTACAAAATGTCGTACAACATCCTTGGAGGAAGATTTCGATCATGGGGATGCAAGAAACATTGCTTCAACAAGTGAGGCTTTCTTTGGCCAAGCAGATGCTCCATCTCCAGCTCCAGAAGTTGCTTCCACTCCACATGCTGGAATTCCAACCACTGTTGATCGTGCTGGAAACATTCCTTCAGCAGGTGAAACTTTTTTGACCCCTGTAGTTGCTCCATATCCAGCTCGAGAAGCTGCTTCTTCACCACATTCTAGAATTCCACCCACTGTCGATCCTGCTTCTGCAACCTTTTCTGGAGTGGAGATTGAACAGCGTCGTGATGTTGAGGGCAATCCAGTAGACTTAGTTGCTTCTCCAACAAGCTTCATGCCTTCTCCTAGGCCTTCTGAAGGCTTAGGTTCACCATCAGTAATCATTTCATCTACTGGAAGGCTGTCAACACCTGGACCAGTATCAAGTGAACCTTCAAGATCCATGTTTCAAACTCCTGAGACAATTGATGAGGGACTGGGTGCAGAAAATCTTACACTCTCAGATATTCCTGAGCAGACTAGTGCAGTGGATGAGGTAGGTCTTTCTGTTATTACTAGTGCTTCCTATTCTGCTGTGATTTACCCACACACCAAAAAAGAAGAAAAAAAAAACTTCACATATTAATCTTTTTTTTTTCTCTCAAGTGTATTCATATTTGGGTTGAAGTTGAGAAATAATTTAATTCCTTGTTATCATCATAATTTAATTCCTTGTTATCATCTTCATTTTCTGGATTTGAATTAGTTTGATTTCTAAAGATTTAATGCATGAACTATTATTTGAGATGATTTTGGAACAAGAACAAGAATTTTGGATGAGGATTTACTATTTCCATATTATGTTATGTTACCACCTTCGAATATGCTCGTGTTAAAGCAGTGGTGATTAAATCATGTAAATTGTCATTTAACATTTCTTCATTCTTCTATTTAGATGTAAAAATTGAAGTCACAGAATGAAATTCTAACTTGCTGAGTTATTTATTGTAGGATCTTTATTTCCTGGAAGTAGATAGCTCACCAGCTGGTAAATCAAGTAATGCTGTACTTCCTGTTATTAGATGTTTCCTTTAAATCTATTTCTTGGGTGCGTTATATAACCTGGAATTCTGATGTGATGGGGTGTAACGTGCTTGTACAACAGGGTCTCAGGGAACTCATGGTGTTGACTCATTGTCGGTGAGAACGAGGTATGTACTCATCTATCATTTGCTTAACAACCCTTTTAATTAAACCTTATTTATTGATTTTTTAGTAAGAAACAAATTTCATTAATAAAAGAATATATAAAAGGCCAAATCCATAAATAAGGTTTAAAATTAAATGGCCAAGTCCAACAAAATCGATGGGTACAAATGATACCAGAATTTTCATCAAACTAATAGGTTACTTTAAAACATAAATATATAGCGAGAGATGGAGGTCAAGAGCTAGAAAATTAATCAAGTCTAAAGAAAGCCAATTATTTCAAGTACTCTGAATGCCTCGCTCTAATTGTCCCTCCTTTGTGTTTAATGTGAACAGGGCTGTAGGTCGGTATTTAAGGAGTCTTTCTCCTATAAAGTCAATCTTAGATGACTCAACCCAAGATCTTTCTTTGAATGACATTCTAGAAGGAAAAAGAAGAAAGCTATGTGCACGAATGTTCTATGAGATGCTGGTAACTTTTTCAAAACTTCGGAAACTTGTTGCATTATATTGGGTTGGGAGAAAAATACCTAAATTTCAATTTGGAAACATCTAATCTTTTATGGTATAAGAGTTAGTTTTCAAAATTGCAGAAGGATGAACACTAACATATTGTTTGCACATCTTGGGATAATGTATTTTGACAAGTTACTTCTGCCCCAATCATGGACCATTGAGCATGTCCCCCTCCCCCCACCATATATAATTTGAATTTTTTTTTTTTTTTTTTTTTTGGGGGGGGGGGGGGGGG
>QLSR01000029.1:358407-471245 GCA_031780015.1 Citrullus colocynthis
GGGGGGGGGGGGGGGGACTTATTTCTGCTTAGTATTATGTGTACATTAACTTTTTTCTTAACAGTCCTTTTCAATTTTGGCAATTTTCAGAGACGGTGAAATAAATTTTATTGTCTACTGATAATAGATTTCTGACTGCATTGTTGAATAGGTTTTGAAGAGTTATGGACTTATTGATGTTCAACAAGATGTACCTTATGGTGACATCACTTTGAAATTGACTCCAAAGCTTTCTATGGCTCAAATATAGGACATCATATATTTGGCCAAGGTGGTGTGCACTGGTAAGAATTTGTCCTGCTTTCTTACGTTTGGTGTCTGTACACTAAAATTGAGGTTCCCAAAATCTTCCTCAAGGTGTCCTCCCCAGTTTTGCCATTTTTATTCGTAGTAACAAAAACGGTTTTATGGTATCCACCCTTTTCATCTTACATGCCCTTAAATAATTGCTTGCCTGTCTTTACATCTAGGTACTGCTAATCTCACGACTAAACTTTGATTATGCCATTGCTGAATCTCAATCTTTGCATAGGTTGCAGATGAAGTCTGACGGCGAGGTAGTTCATGTAAATTTTCCCTATTACAAGAGTTGGGTAAATGTAGTAGTAGCAAATTTTGACCCCTGTATAGCACGGTTTGTAATGGTGTTGTGGTGACATTTCTGGTGTAAATTATTGAGGCTAATTATCATTATTTTGTAAATCATATCTTGTATTTATACATCATTTCAGAATTGGTACGTTTGACACATGTAGAATAACTCTCGTGTAAATTTTGTTGAGGTTGAGGATTTGTGTGGTTTGTCTTTCTAAGTGTTTAAACACTTTTTTTTTTTTTTTTTTTTTTTTTTAAAAATAGTTTTTTAAGCGCTTCAAAATGTTAATTCAAATAGGTCCTAAAAGGGTATCACTATAAATTTTACAAATTACATTTGCACGTGTAATTTGTCCCATACAAATATTAGTCGTAGCTCGATTCTATCTATATTATATTAAAAGGAGCTATGGAAGGGGTTTCAATGTATTTCGATCATTGACTTCTCTTAATTAAACATGTGTTCGATTTATGCGTGCACAATGTCTCACTTGGCCTAATCAATTGGTTGACGTTACAGGCAATCAATTCATTAGGTTAAACTAAGAAGCGTCTTAATTATCAATTAAAGCCTAAACTCTAATTAAACTAAATGCATTGAGTCCTATTGGGTTTGAAAGCGTCCATATAGTAAATGCATTGAGTCCTATTGGGTTTGAAAGCGTCCATATAGAACTAATAACATTTGCATTAAACTGTAAGGTTCCATTGTGTGATTAACTAATTAGATAGCCTAACTAATTAATCAACTTACCTTTGAACCTAAGTTGAGCATACATTTTCAAGTTTAATATTAGATTATAATATTCAGCATACATACATTCAACCCTTGCTACTTAGGTGATTTAAGCTAGATGAACGATTAAATAACATACAAGCCTATACATTCTAAGGTTTAAGATTAGATTATAACCTTCAGCATACATACATTCAACCGTTGTTACTTAGTTGATTTAAGCTAGATGAACAATTAGAAAACATGCAAACTTATAATCCATTAGCAAAGACATACACTCATGTAGACATGTTATATAACTTGTTTTCTTATTACTGTTTTTGCATAATCGGGTCTTCATTTGTATTGATATGGGTAAGTTATCACCTGTTGTTTATGTATTGCATTTTCAGTTGCTAATTCTCTATAATCAGAGTGTTTATACATCATATGCAAAGGTATATATGTGAAGTATGAGTGTGTATTTTGTACTAGACCAAATATGCCAAGCTCTATGTACCTTGGTATATATACTAAGGTATATATGCCAAGGTTTATGTACTGCCATTTGTTAACTCTTTATATTATGTTTCATATACTAGACCGAAAAGTATATTAAATACATTCTTTTGTACATGATTAACGATAAAATTAGCATAGGTTGCTTGATAAAACATTGTATGAATTTTATAGGATCAAACACTGTTCCCATTGTATATGGTAGCTATTTCAATGAGTTGGATAATTTCGTCAACTACAAAGTAGCTGAAATAGCCTTGCATTCAGAAATGTCCTTTGTTGATTTGCAACATTTGGTTTGGAGAAAATAGATAGTACAATCAATTTTGATAATGTTGACATTTATGCTTGTATTGAATCGAATGATTTTATAAAGAAATACATAATTATTACAAAGACAATGAAGTAAAATAGTTGTTTCAGCTTATTTCCAGTGGTGTTGAAAAGTACTGTTCGTTGATTATTGACTTTACAAGTATTTTATCATTAATTATTGGTGGTAGACATCCCATTGAAGGTAATAGTGTTAGTCATGATGAAGATGGTCGGTTTTACTGATGCGCACTTTGAGTGTTAACCGCAAGTGTACGGGTCAAGTTATAATATAAGACGGTTAAGTCCGAATATCGTTCTACTGGAGATCCAATTGTGAAGGTTTAAGTTACTTAGCTATTCTAGAGTTGAATCAATTTTATTTGAGGATTGAATTTGAAAATTATGAGTTATGGAAAATATAAATCAAATAAGGAAAGTATTAAAGTGAGAAACACAAGAGTCAAAGAGAGTTCTAGGGTAATGAATCATTGTTTATTTCATCATGCAATATTATAGATTTCATGGATTTTATTGTCATTCATATGCCTAAGTCTAGAAACTTAATTCCAAGTTATTTTCTCTAAAAACAACCCTTTCTCATGCAACTCGATTGATTATTAATCTCTTAAAACCAATACAAAATTACATAGCATTAAAAATAGTCTTTAACAACTTTTATTGTCAACCTAACTACTATCGTGATAGATTAACAACAATTCATTGTTATGGATCAAGTTAAACATACAATCTCTCAATCATACATCTAACCTAACATGTGAAGATGGCCAATCCACAAGAATTACACACAGTAACAATGAAAAGCATAATCATTCCAACAAAACCATGAAAGTTTACAAGATTAACATAATTTCATAAACAAATAATCAAAACCCTAAAACTAAAGAGTTTAGCCACTCATAGCTTGAAGCAACATGTTTGAGCAAAATAAACAAAGAAAGAGTGTAAAGAAAGGGAAACTCTACTGAAAAGAGGCTTTTGATTGAGGTAGCATCGTCACGATCTCCTTGGCTCTCACGTCGGAATTCGAAGGGCACCACGACTATCTCGAACTCTTTTCCTCTTCCTTGCAACTAACTCACTCTTTGAACTCTCACTCAATTCTCTCCTTTTTGTGCCTCTTTAGGTTTGCACTTCCTTGATTTTATTTGATGCTTAGGGTTGCTGGAAACCCCAAAATTTATAGAGTTTGGCCGCCCAAAAATTTACCAAAAATAACAATTTTTCATTTAAGGAAAACTGGCGCCGCGGCGCTATTGAAAAATCAGGGACAGTGCCGCGACGCTGTTGGAGAGTGCCGCGGCGCTAGGGCTGCGATCTGAAAGCCAGCTCTCGGGTTTTAGCGCCACGGCAGCGCCGTACAAGCGCCGTGGCGCTGCCTCAATTTTTGCCATTTTGGGTTTTTCAACTCTTTTTCGCGGTATTCTTGCTCGGTTTTGATCTTTTAGTCTTTTCTTCTAATTTTCCTCATTTTAACCTGAAAACCACTAGCAAATAAGTGAAATCTAATATAAACTCCCTTAATTTGAGAGAATAGAAAGCACTTTTCAAGTGCTTATCATTTACCACATGATTGATTTGAATAAAATTACACCTGATTTCCAAGTTAAGATCGATGAATGTTTTCATTGAAGAGTGTTGCTGGATGCTGTGTGAGCTATTGTGATTAGAGATAACTTTTAATACAAGACTGATAAATCCAATAAGAAAGTCCTTGTACTTAGTTGTGTAGTTGATGGATGTCAATGGTCTTTTCTTGCTTGTTCGATTGGAGACGATGAAAATTCTATGTTGATTATTATTCAGTTTGACAATGAGCACTCGTGCTCTTTAAATATTGTGTTGTCTGGACATAGGCAAGCTACTCTTTCGGTAATAAAAGAGTGCATAAATAAGAGGATTAGCATTGGTGGCAGCCACTTGAATACAACAAAAGATATAGTTCACTATATATGTATGGACCATGGTTTGAATATTTGTTACTGAAAGCTTGGCGTGCTCGGGATGTCACACCCTAACCCGAGTTACCTTTTAAACCTAGAAGGGACGTGAAATCATGCATTCTTTTACAACATCTATTTCTAATTTCATATTAAACATGCATAATTTATTTAAAGAGCTGATTATAGAGTTTGTTTATAGGTGACATAACCCTAGCTCTATACAAGTTTCTGTCTATGAGAAATAATAACATTATATCTCGGCAGACCTCGACTTCGCACAACAACAGGAACTCAACTACTACCAGGAAAGAAAACATAAGAAAAGGATGAGCTTCACAAAGCCCAGTGAGTGGTCAACTTATAACTAGGGTTCATACGACCCTTAAGCATAACAAACGTTGTAAGATTCATTAATAAGCACAATTATAACGAAGATAAATTCTAACCTCCCATTTTAGCTTAATCTTGATACCAAACTATTCTACTAGCACACTCTAGCACAATGACTTGTCCAAGCTCTATGTGCATATAGCCTTATCTTTGAGGGATCGGAAGTTAGACCCGTCAGTCCTTTGACCATCCTACAAGAAATACTTCTCACAGGATCAGGAACAAGGTTACTGGCACCCCCTGATCATCCCATGAGGTTTTAAATCCAACATAGTCTTAGAACTAGATCCCCAAATCATCTAACCATCCTATGCAGTTTTGGGATCCTCAACACACATCATAACCCAAAGATCCATCATAGCTAATATGCAATGGATAATAATTGAAATCCCACAATAGTACGCATATTAGCTTAATAGTAACATCACATAATCATAAATGAGCTATTAATAACCACTCACAAGAAAGGTAGCTGCGACGCTTTAAAGCCTCCTTTCCGTATTTGAAACACAAGTTAGTTTGGTTTAGGTTTCCTGGTTCTTCCTTAGCTTCTGCAGCTAAGAAAACAACAATGGAGAACACTTTGACACCCTAGAAATTCCTCCAGAACGCTTGAAAATACCCTCTTGGATGCAAACAACCTTCCTTGGACGCAGAGCAGTTCTTAAGTAGGGAAGACTATGTTGGACGCAGAACAACACTTCAACTCCTTACAATGCTCAGTTGGATGCAAGGTTGACAGTCTGGACGCAAGGCTGCTCTTGGTTGGACGCAACCTCCCTCTTTTATGCAGGGTTTGGATGCCTAGACTTCTTTAAAAGGCGTTCAACTTTTCTTAAATGAGTCTTGGAATGATTTTTGGGTGAATAATCAAGCAACCCTTCGGCCTTATTTATAAGAGTTGGATGACAAGTTTTGTCATCCAATCCTTTCTCCATAGGTTAAAACTTAAGCTCACATTGGCTTCATGCATGCATACTTCAACATGCATCCAAACATTTTTGCTCCACAAGTCTCTTTGCATGATATCTTAGTCATGCAACATGACACCTCCAACTTGTGATGTGTTAGACCCCAACGAAAGTCACTTAACACCTCTATCATACGTCCAACTTAGGCCGGAGAGATGACCCATGTGTCCATCCTCCCTCCTCCCATGCGTGCATCTTGAGATTTTGGAGTATGGTCTCTTTTACACTCTTTCCTTCTTCCAACCTTTCTACACTTTGCCAAATTTCCTTTCCAAACAGTGTGTATGCGTCCAACCTGCCTCTGAAGGTTCTATACTTAGCCAAAATTCTCCTTTCCTTAAGGGGTATGCATCCAACTCTTGCTTGTCCTAAGCATCATGTGTTTCAACTTAGGTTTACTTGTAACTTCTCATTTATACGCCGAATTTGACCAACATCCTTAAATTATGCGTCAAAGCTTCCTTTCCTACCCTCATGGACTTCTTTGAATCTCACCTATGTGTCCATAGGGCTCTCTTCAAGCCTATGTACCCAACTCTTCCTTTCCTATGAGTCCTACCCTTGTTTCCTTAAACACACTTCCCTTACCATCAACGTGAATCAATCAACACCTAGTCATTTCCACCAAAACCCTAGGATCTGCATCCAAACCTTCCATTTCTTCCTTAGGGTTTGCTTCTCAACTCTCAAAGTCATTTAACACTTATCTAAAACTTCCCCGGAGTATGCCTTATGCGTTCAACTCTAAAATTGGTGAGGTTCCTTTTCCAATAAGGCACCATGTGTTCAACCTTCCCCTCTATCACTTGGGAATCCTTTCAACACCTCTACACTTAGTCAAAATTCTCCTCAAAATGCTCTACCATGCATTGACATTAAGTATTGGATTAGCCAAAATTTGGGTTAAGTGTTGATTTTTGGCTAAGTATTGGATTTTGGTTAAGTAATTTGGACTTATTGGAAGTAATTTGGGTATTTAAAGGATGAAAAAGCCACTGGAAGTCATCAGGAACTTTCCTAGAAAAAGACGAAACTTTACAGAAAAAATCAAAACTTATGGAGAAAGTCAACGGATCTTTACGGAAAAAGCTTATTAGAAGAAGTCAAAGAAAAGTTACCAGGAAGCCGAACTTAGCGGTAAAGTCAATGGAAGTTACCAGAAAATCAACTTACTGGGACGCAGAGGTTATCGGGAAGGAGGAAGTTACCAGGAACCAACTTTCAGGAGTTGAACCGGTGGAACTTACCAGAACTGAACCGGCGGAACTTACAAGGAAGCTAAGATGGAAGCCAAACCGCTGGAAATTACCGGGATTTGACGCCAAAAAATTGGACTGAATTGCCGAAAGTTACCAGGAAACCAGACTGGAAAAGTGAACCGGCAGAACTTTACGGTAAATATTGAACCGGCAGAACTTTACAGGAAAAGTGGCAGAATGCAAATTTCTTCTTTTTGGCCGAAATTTTTGAGCTAGGCGGTGTAAAAATTTTTACACTTCAAAAGAGTGAGCTGTTGAGCTGCATGTTGAGAGATTCATGCAAATTTGAGGTGTTTTGTTGAATGAAGAAGAAACCATGCAAATGGACATTTGGAAGTGAGATGTTGGAATTTTGGGCTGAAGAAATTGCCGAGAGTTGCCTATAAATAGAGAGCAATTGAGAAGAGAAATCTCATTCATCATTGCAGCCGAGAGTTCTTAAAAGAGAGGAAAGAAAGAAAAGAAAGAAAAAGACAGAAGGAAAGAGAGAGAAAGAAAAAGAGAGAAGAAGAGAAGGAGGAAAATAAGTTTGGAGAAAAGTTGGTGTTCAAAGGATTATTCTTTTGGGATTCTAAGTGGTTAGAGGAGCTCGGAAATTTCAAAGCTTGCGCCAGTTGATTACCGTTACAATTACTATGAGTGGTTAACTTCTTTTTGTGAGAGAACATTATTATATTATTTATGAATGAATAATAACACGCTATGAGTTTTATTTGATAAATATGGATTATTGTAATTATGCGTGCTATGGTGAAATCTTGAATAATTTATCGAGTTTATTAGCATGATGTTGTAAGCATGCAAGGATAATTATTATATACATATATCGAGCTACTTGGATATATAGTATTTGCATATCCAGTTTCTTGGATATTATATGCTAATTCCGATGCTAAAGGAAATTACGAAGGCATCAATGGACAGATTGTGGTCCCCAATGCCGAAGGACGTGGATAAGGCATATGGGCCGCCTGAATATATTTTCCAATGTCGAAGTACTGGGAGAAGGCGTTGATGATGACGGTCGTGACAGAGACTGAGATTCATTACTGCACAGGATGGTCAGAGGGTCAGAAGGACCTAGTTTCTGAGCCTGTAGTGAGGATTTCCTCGTGGGATGGTCAGGGGGTCACCGAGGCCTAGTTCCTGAGCCTACGAGAAGTACTTGAAGGAATGGTCAGGGGGCCGACAGGCTAGTTTTTGAGCCTAGAAGGTAAGATATGTGCACATAAGGATCACATAAGGGAGAAAATAGTGGACAGGCATATTTGAAGGGTTAGATGAGCCGGGTTGGCCAGTGGAGGAAAACCAAAGGATTTGCTATGTCGAAGTTGCTAGCAGGAAAAGACGATTCTGAGATTAACTCTACGGGGGAGGTAAGAGTATTAACTCTATTTAATTATAGAATTACTTGCGCTTGATTTATTTTATGATTATTATGATCATTATTATAATACTGAAAGGGTGGGTTATACCCTTGTTTATTCGATATCTCACTGGACTTCATTGAAGCTCATCCTTTTCTTATGTTTTTCTTTCCAGGTAGTAGTTGAGTTTTCGTTGCTGTTCGAAGTCAAGGTTTGTCGAGAAATAATGTGCATTTAGCAGTAGACGACAGTTTAATTAAGGAACTAAAAACATGTTTACTGTAAACAGATTTGTTAAATAGTTGTAATAATAGTTATGGATGTATCATGAATTAGTTTTATTATATTTAAGTTGCACCCGTTATGATAAGAAAGATAGAGATTTGACGGTAGGCATCGAGGGTCGGTGCTCTGACTCGGGCTGTGGGGAAAGTGGCTTGGGGCCGGGTGTGACATGTTTGCCTGCTTGTAGTCCAAGACTCGAAAAATTGCCTAGCATGGTTTTCTCCCAAACTCATTTATGACTTATTTTTCTCCCAAAACTCAAGTTTGCTCAAACTTTTTTCTTCCTTACCTTACCTTCAACGGATACCACCCCCATACAGAGCCAAAATTTGGCTAACTCCACAAGCCCAGATTTTCTGCCTCTAAATTTTTCTAACTCTACAGAATTATGTTCAAGTTCTCTCCGATTTTCCCTAGTTTCTTCTCTTAGTGGCATCTAAGTTACTAGGTCAAAGTTCTGGGTTTCACACGGGAAGCTGCCATTAATGAAATTCATGGTTCGTCCGAAGAATCTTACTAGAAGATTCCATCATTTGCTTACATGTTGGCTGTCAGAAACCCAACTATATTCTTTATATACTGTACGTCTGATTAATACTATACGAGTGTAGTGTATTTATAAACCACGATTTATTTGTGCGTTTACATGGTTTATAATTTAAATATAAATGTTGTAGGTTCAATTGTTGAATATAAGGTTGACGAACAAGGGAGATTTCTATACTTCTTCATGGCATTATCTGCATGTATTTTTGATTGGAAACATTGTCACCTTGTAATATCTATTGATGGTACTATTATGAAGAACAGTATGGTGGGAAACTGTTGACTGCTTGCACTCCAGATGCAAATGAACAAATATTTTCCTTAGCATTTTGTGTGGTTGATTCTGAAAATGAAGCTTCATGGCAATGGTTTATGAGCCAATTAAGAAAGATCATTGATCATCGAAATGACGTCGTTATTGTCTTTGACAGACATAAGAGCATAATAAAAGCAGTTGAGCTTGTACTCCTTAATGCCTACCATTTTATATGTATAATACATTTGCATAGAAATATTAAGCCTAGATACAAGGGGAAGCTTGTAGACTCCATATTTTTATTATGTGCAAAAGCTTTCAACGTTGTGGATTTTGAAATTTAGATGTGTTAGTTGGCATCGAGTGCATGTGACATACGCGATGAGTTAGAATCAATTGGTTATTTTAGATGGTCTCGTGCCTATCCACCTCGTAGTAGATATTTGATAATGACAACAAATATATCAAAAAGTCTTAATTCTGCCATTTTAGACGCGAGGGGATTGCCTATTACCTCTATGCTTGAAGCTTTAAAGATGATCATGCAATAATGATTTCACAATAAGAGGAATGAGGCTAATTATCAAGTTACTGATTTTACTAAATCGACTGAGTGACTTTTAAGAGATGAAATTGACAAAGAAAGAACAATGCATGTAAGTAAATAATCAATGTTCATAGGTTTATTGTTCATATACGTACTTGCACATTTTATCATGACAGGTTAATCTAGTAAACAATACGCAATATCAAGTGTTGGATGGAATATTTCAATATGATTTACACTTGCCTTCCAGAGATTACAGTTGCAGGATGTGGAAATTTTGAAGATTCCATGCTCACATGCATACACAATGTTGAGTAAGAAGCACTTATTTATTAAGGACCATGTGTCCCTGTAATATCTTAACAACACTCTTTCCTCAATACACAAATATTCAATTGATCCTTCGGGTGATCAACGTGCTTGGCATGTACCTGAAGATGTGAGCTCCATAAATATTCTACCACCTAATGTCAAGCGTCCAGTTGGTAGTCCTAAGAACGTGAGAATACCTTCACAGATGGAGTTTCAGAGGTGTGTCAAGTGTAGTCGTTGCAGAAGACAAGAACACAATAAGAAGAGATGCAGATTTTCATTAACGCAATAGGTTTATTGATATGTTTTGTATTTATTGAAGATTTATGTTAGTTAGACGTTCGCGGAAACGTTCTTTCATGTTGTGTTATTTGAATTATGTTTTCAGTTATATCCAAATAAACAATTGATTATATCCACATTCGTGATCTACGAAATACCTATATTTCCAATAAACACACTTCACTGTTTACAAATATTCATTGGTTCATTAAGTTCAAAACTTTAATAACCACAAATTTATTATGCCTAGTCATAATAATTAGTTTCATTGTTTTATACTCAGGTTCAAAGTACTATTCATGAATATTATTAATGTATATTTGGTTGTATATATTCGATGAACGTTTTTAATTGTAGTTATATATCAAATTAACCATTGATTATTTTGACATCCATTGAATACTAAATACCTATATATCCAATGAATACACTCCACTAAATTGATTAGGTGCTAGCTTCAATAGATTTAGTAATGACGAACCAATGATAAGAACATCGAACAAAGAAAATCCTGCGTAACCCAAGCAAGAGTCTTCTTCAATTGAATTTTAGCTCTTTTTACTTCGCGCAATTTACTTTCTTGCAATTTAAGTTTCTTGCAATCAACCATTTCTCAAACCTCTCCCCCCTTGGTTACTTGAATTGAAAACTTTCAACTGTGAAATTCAAGGGCTCCCTGTGTTCGACTCGACTTGCCACTACTATTGTGGGTAAGTTAGGAAAATTTATTTGGCACGAAATTGGGCAACAAATTTCGTCCGTTATTGATGATAGCTTTAAGATGATGATAGCTTCAAGATGATTGTTGTTTTCCTCAACCAAAACTCTGAATGCCCTTTGTGAGATCTCTCTCTAGATGAGATTCAAGAAAGACTAAATGCTTCTTGTTTTGGTATGTTGGAAACCGTAGCCCTAAGGTCTCTTTATATACTAGTTCAATTAGGGTTTCGGGTTCCTATTAAACCCTAATCAATCAAGGAATATACTTCTACTCATTAAGTCAATACTCAATTGGGAATTTAGGACTTTAATTAAATAGAGAGATTTTTACATAAAAACCCATCTTTGGCCATATATTTTTAAAACTATCTTTAATTTTTATTTTTTCAATAAAGACTGTTAGTCTTATTTTTGGACAATTTTGCCCTTTTTTATTACTTTTTTGTGCAATTTTTTGTTGGGTTTTATGTCCTAAAACTCGTAGTTTGTTAATTTTGGAACTTATTCTTAATAAAGTTGTTATCGAGATTTATTCAGTAAAGTTCTTATTGAATATGTGAATGGCTATGAGTTGATAACTTAGACTTTATGTGTAGACATAAAAGTGCATCAAGTTTAGGTAATAGTTAAAACGGTCTATAATATAAAGATAAGACTGGGTACCTTATCCTGAGAATTTTATGGATGCGGCGCACTTTGTATTTGATTCAAATGATGTGGTCCTATATCGTTCATGTAGAGGCATGTGAGCAGGAGCATCATATGCAATGAGTTTGCATAAGATCGAACCATGAAATAATCACTTTTACTTTATAACACCGTTTACTGTTAAAACTGATTATTTCAACTTGATGACCTAGGTAACTCGATCTTAATCCTAAGCTAACTATGAACTTCTGAGATTATCCTTTAATCTACATGGGTGAGAGTGGCCCAAGTTTGCCGACTCAGTAAGCCCCCCATTTAGGGATAAGACCGAGCAGATAGCTAGGGACGTAGTCTTGCAAGATGGAATTCACTCCTACCTAATTCGAGGTTAGTAGAGAAGTTGTCCCTTAAGTGTTGACTCTGGGTCTTGAACAAGGGGCCCAACCCTCTCATTGGCCCGAGAGGAACTAGGTTTGGTGGTTGGATCTCAAACCAATTGTTCATTAGAGGATCAACGGGACTTAAGGAATGAGATTTAATTACAATGGTAAAATGATAATTTTGACCCAGCGGTAATTATGAACAACTTGTTAAGGATCGACTTACTTATTATGGTTATATCAAGTGGACAGAAATATATCTACAATGAGAAGAGTACACTTACAAGGCTTTAGTGGAGTGTCTTAGTAGTTAACAAATGTTAATTAACTAGGTTAAAGAGTTTAATTGGTTAATTTCAGATCGTTGAAGCTCATGATCTGTAGGTTCATTAGGTCCCCATGTTAGCTCATGGACTAAACCTTAGAACTATATGTTGAAAGAATTTGAAATGTTCGAATTCTGTTAAGGAGCAAATTCAAGGTTTGTTCGTTTAATTGTAAATTAGACAGAATTGAAAAGTTAGAAATATTTAAATGTGATTTAAATATTTTTTCGGATGAATAGAGATTCATTAGTTTTGAAATAGCTAGGAAGTGTAGAAAAGTTATTAATTTAATATTAATTATTAATTTAATATAATTATTTATTGAATTAATTATTATTTAAATTGATTTTATATTAAATTAATTAAAATTAATTATTAGAATTAATTTTGAAATTTGAAAATCAAAATTCATTTCTGAATTTGTGAAATTCAAATTTGAACTTGGTGGTTTTTTCCAACTTGCATGAAGAAGTAGGAGATGGTTCTCCCTTAAGCTATCTTTATCACCATCTAAACACCTCTTAATTGAGAGTGTTAATCATCTTCTTGTGTGTCAATGTGCATGCAAAAGAGTTTTGCTTGGATTGTTCTTTATATAGAATAAAGTAACATGAATATTGGATTGATGATCTTGGTAATTTATGCTAGAAAAGTTTACCTTCTCTAAACTCTCCAATATTGTGTTCACCTCACAAAATTACTCCAAATTCACCATAATCTAGATTCCACAATCTGTTCTAAGGCCTGAGAATAACAAGGAAGACTCTTGTGGTGGTCCACGAAGTGTTCGTTATAAAAAATTTGAAGGATTTTGATTCAATTTCGCGCTATAACAAGTAAGTTTTCTTCCTCTATTTTTCGAGTTTGAAAAGAGCATGTTTAATCTTCAAAATTGATGTAATTAGAGTGCTCTAGATCCTAATTGCTTCCACTTTTGCATTGTAAACTCTTTCATTTTTATATATATTTTCCTATTTACGAGGCTTCCTCAATGATGGGGAGAGAAAATACATTTATTATGGAGAGTGAAAATGCATTTAATTTACCATTTTTTTATTATTTTTTGCCTAATTTGTATATATATTCCTCTATTTACGAGCCCCCTTAGTGATGAAAAGAGAAAATGCATTTATTATGGACAAAGAAAATACATTTAATATAATTTTTTTCTCATTTTTTATTGGAGAGATAAAATGCATTTAGTATATTTTTTTTTTCTATTTTCACTTGGAGACAGAAAATGCATTTAACGTTTGATTTTTTATTGTGTAATATATTCCATTGTTTTTTTTTATTTTTTTTTTAAAGTCTCATTTGGTAACCATTTGATTTTTGATTTTTTGTTTTTGAAAATTAAGCATATAAACACACATTTCACCTCTAAATTTGTTTATTTTGTTATCTATTTTTTACCAAGACTTTAAAAAATCAAGCAAAATTTTGAAAATTGAAAAACTAGTTTTCGTTTTTGAAATTTGGCTAACAATTCAACTCTTGTATTTAAGAAATATACAAATCATGGTAATATATCGAGAAAAAATAATCTTAATTTTCAAAATCTAAAAACAAAAAGGTTAGAGACCAAATATATAAGGAATCTCATAGTTGAGGTGTAAACCCCACACTTAGCTTTGGAAGTTGGCAAGCTTAAGGTGGTGATGTATTATGTGTTGGTGAAGAGAAAGGTGGGCCGAGAACAAGAGTGTGAGAGCTAGCATGTGTTGGAAGCTATATTACGCGTTCAAGAGCAATGCTATGCGTTTATGGGCAATACCATGCGTTCATGAGCAAAGGCTATGCGTTCATAAGCTATATTGTGCGTTGGTGGGCTAAGGCTATGCATTGGTGAGGTTGAGAAGAGGTGCTATGCGTTGGTCAACTCGTTTATAAAGGGAAAAATGAGTAGCGGTTAAGTCGACAGCCTATATAAGTAAGTAAGCTGAGAGTTTAATCATTCTAAACACGACCATAAGCACAAATTGGTTTTATTTTATGGTTGAGAGACGAAGAGAGGTAGGAGAAGGTGTCTAGGGAAAAGTTGTGGAGAATTCGGGTCGTTTCCATGGTGAAACCGAAGTTCGAATAGAGAGCTTGGCTGCTGTCACACAATCCGAGCATGGTCTGGTTTTTGGAGAAGAGCGAGCTGAGGTGATCGAGTTTCAAGCTGAAATTTTGAGGTTAGTAAGTTAACTCAATTTCTAACAACTCTTATGAAGAATGATTGAGTTGAAAATGAGAAGAAATATGTAAACTTTTAGGTGGAAGTGACTGATACAGAATTGCTGTGCAATCTGGAGTAGCGTAGAGAAATTTTAGAATATCTGACGAACGAGGAGAAGTTAAACCACGAAAATTTAAGGTAAGCTAGAAAACATATTTCTCTACAAGTCTGTAGAAGGAAAAAAGTTCTAAATTTAGTTGGAAATATGACTTTTAACAGATAGAATTGAGAACAAAAAGGAAAGGAGGAAACTCTGCTATCGAGTGTCGCTGAGTAATTGAAGTGTAAGTAGCGAGACGAGTGTCGCTGGGGCGCAGGGGGGTTTTCCGTCTCACAAATCTTGCTGGATCTTGCTAGGTCTCGTTCCTCAGGTAAATCTCACTAGTCTTGCTCATCCTGGTGTCGCTAGTGCCGTGTTCTGTTGTGTGTTTTTGCTAGTAATCTCACTAGAAATGTGGAATCTCGCTGGTAATCTCGCTAGTGACACAAAATCTCGCTTATTATGATTACTTTGGGAAAAAGGAGAGTCTCGGTAATGAAACATGATTAGAATTTAATTATGCACACTTAATGATCATGGAAAGGAAGATCAAGGAAAGCTTAATGTGAGAAATGTATATTTACAGGCCAAGAAGAGTTCGGAAAGACATATAATCGGCTTAGGGCCTAGGACAAGTCGTGAGTGACTTTCTATTTTATATAATGATTACTCTTAGCATGTTTTATTAGCAATGTGTGAGTGGAAGCTATCATATTCTATGGAATCCTAATATTTACGCATGATAGGGGTTATGAGCTATAAAATGGCTAAGTGCATGAGAAATCCTGTATACGTATATCTCCTTTTGAATATTAAGCTGTGCGACATACATATGGTGTATTCATTGAATATCTTGTGTTGTGCTGTGAAGTTTAAAGAATGTTATACGTATTATCTAAATGCAACCCATGGCCAAGGGACCACGTGTGATGGCATATGAGGAATACAATATATGATACTCAGTGCTGAGGGACCACGTGTGAAGGCACTTGAGTAGTTGATTGAAATAGATTCCAATGCCGAGGGACCTTGTGAGAAGGCATATGGAAATCTAATACATGATAGCTCAGTGCTAAGGGACCACGAGTGAAGGCACTTGAGCAGTGGATTGATATGGAACCCAGTGCCGAGGAACCACGTGAGAAGGAATATGGGAACTCCGATATAGTGAAACTCAGTGCCGAGGGACAATATGAGAAGGCACTTGAGGGTTTGAAATCCCGAGGGACGATATGTGAAGGCATTTGTGCCGAGGGACCTGTGTGAAGGCATTTGAATATGTGAATGATGAATATTGATACACGAGGTTGAGTGCGTTGAGCTTCACTCCACCTCAGCTAGAAAAGGATAATTGTATCACTTATGTTCTTATGGTATTGTTGACTTAGGAATTATTATATATATATACATGTGGTAGTTTTATGATGATCCATGTTAACTCAAGGAAGTATATTTAATTAGTTAAATTCAGTCACTCACTGGGCATTAGGCTCACGCCTTCTTGCTTGTTTTAGGTAGCGAGCGTATCCGGGACGCCTAGCCTACAAAAGATTCTCATTTCGGCCTGCTTCGAATTAGTTCTCTGGGATAGTTGTAAATACACAGTTTATGTACATGTTTTTGTCATGCATGTTCCTTGGGGTATAGTGAAAGTTGTTTTTTGTGGTGTATATAATGAATACTTGTTATGATGAGTCATGATTTAAGCATCTAGCTTGAGTGGTTATGTTTAACTTATGGTGTTCCACTGGCATATAGTTGAGTATAATTGATTTGGTGTTGATTAATGTTATAAGTTATGCAGGAACGGGTGTATACAGGTTCGCACGCACTTCTAGGTTAGGAAGGGAATTTGGGAGGAGGTGTGACATGAGGCTAGACTTATAATTTAACTTATTTCAAAAATCCAATGAATTCATATTGCCAAAAACAAGTTTCTTCAACATTTGATATACATTTCTATGTGGGTCCACACCTACGATTCCAAATAATTATTGTGTGTGAAACTGAATGCAACAAAAGAAAAGCATGCTTTCTATCCCCCATTAATTTATTGAGGAATCACAAAGGGTCACAACTTTATATTCATGAGGAAAAATAGTGTAAAATTCTTTTGTTGTTTTCAAATATAGAAAAATAAATTAAAATATTTATAAATATAGCAAAATTTTACTGTCTATCTACGATAGATTATTATTTATATATATCTGTGTCATGATAGATACAAATAGTAGTCTATTGCGGTTTATCAAGTTCTATTATAGATAGACGGTAATATTTTGCTATAATTTGTAAACATTTTAATTTAAAATAATTTCCTAAAATTTTCTTTCATACTAATTTTCCAATTTTTTAAAAATTCTAGTAATTACCCAAATTTAAAACTCATAAATGTGTTTGCAATTAAAATTTAAGCAAGGAAGTTCCTTTATAAACAGCTATATCATCCCCTCCATTTGCTCAAATATCCATTATTGATCTCAAACCCTCAACAACAACAACAATGCATTCTCACATCCTCCTCCTCTTCCTTTTCTTCACCATTTCATTTGCAGAACTTTGCAATCCAAATGACAAAAAAGTCCTCCTCAACATCAAAAAAGCCTTCAACAATCCCTACATTCTAACCTCATGGAAACCTGAAGAAGATTGTTGCACATGGTATTGTGTTGAATGTGATAGAAAGTCCCACCGGATCGTCGCCCTAACCATCTTCGCCGACGACAAACTCTCCGGTCAAATTCCACCCTTGGTCGGCGACCTCCCATTCCTCGAAAACCTCATGTTCCACAAGCTCCCAAATCTCATTGGCCCCATTCCACCTACCATTGCTAAACTCCACAACCTCAAATACCTTGACCTAAGTTGGAACGGTCTCTCTGGTTCAATCCCAAGTTTCCTGGGCTCCCTCTCCAATCTCGATTATCTCGACCTCTCTTTCAACCGCCTCACCGGCTCCATCCCCAGCTCCCTCGCCAACCTCCACCACCTCGGCACTCTCCATTTGGATCGAAACAAATTAACCGGACCCATCCCCAATTCCTTTGGAAACTTCAAGGGCAAAATCCCTTATCTCTACCTATCCCACAACCAACTCTCTGGGAAAATTCCAACTTCCTTGGGGAGAGTGGATTTCAATTATATTGATTTGTCGAGGAACAAGCTCGAGGGCGATGCATCCATGATATTCGGAGCCAAGAAGACGACAGAAATCATCAACTTGTCCAGGAACTTGTTAGAGTTCAACATGTCGAAGGTTGTGTTTCCTCCGACCTTGACTTGGTTGGATCTTAACCATAATAAGATCTTTGGGAAAATTCCGATTGGGGTTGTGAAGTTGGAGTTGCAGTTGTTGAATGTGAGCTATAATGCGCTTTGTGGTCAGATTCCGGTCGGGGGAAAGTTACAAGGCTTTGATGTCTACTCCTATGTTCATAACAAGTGTTTGTGTGGTAAGCCACTTGGTACTTGCAAATCATGATGTTCAAATCACTCCATAACAATATTCTCTATTATTCTTACTGATTTTCTTTTCTTTCTGTTGCTTTTTAATTATATTGTGAGATTCTCTATTCGAGTTTAGGATTTGCAAAATTTGGAGTTAATATTCGACGTTTTTTTTTTTTAAATAAGGGTACGATGAAGAATTGAATCTTTCACTCCATTAACTTAGAGACATTTGCGTGTAAATGTCTCAACCGTTAAAGTTATGTTCATGTTGGCATTTGTATTTGCTTGTTAGTTAATTTATCTTATTATAATGAAAAATAATGAGTTTAAGTGTACTTTGTGTTGATATGTTATACAAGTTAAGAAAAAAATTCTCTCAAATAATTTCCACGTCAAGAATTTGTGAACTTCAAGATATGTGTAATAGAAGATAAAATGATAGGATTTTGGACTAATTATATTGTTGAAGAAATATTATAATTTGAACTAAATACAAGGTTAGAATTTCATAATATCTAGAGGTTAAAAATGATATATTGATCTATAGTACTTAAATTCTTTTTATTATTATTATTATTATTATTATTTTGGTTCCATGAAGTTTGGCCAATGTTGCTATTATTAAAGCTGAAAAGATGATAGTGTTAAGCAGCCGTACGTTCTGCCAATATTCCTTGTGTGATACCCATGAAGAGAACTTGATATAGATAATTTGTATATATTATTCTTCAACTTAATATTTGTTTCAACATAACATTTCCATATTCAAATGGAAATGGAAATGGAAATGGAAATGGAAATGGAAAAGTGATGTGATGATGGCTTCTATGATAAGTTCTAAGATTTAAATTATATTCCTTAATTATTTTAGGATATGATTCAATTATATCTTTAGCATATCAAAAATTTTCATTTTAAGTTTTAACCTTTGAAATATTTCAAGATAACCATCTCACTATCTTCTCTATTTAAAATGGGGATGAAATAATTAAATCTGACATGGTGAGTGAGTAAAACGTTGTTAAAATAAAATATCAACAAAACTTATGTTGAGTTTTAATTTAAATTGATTATAAGAGTATTAGAAGTTTTATAAAATAATCTTAACCACTTTTGCATTTGTTACAATCTATCGATCTTAGGAGTGAAATGGTGAAATCACTTTTTGAAACACGTATTCATTCGCATAGTTTCAAGACTTGTTCTCTATAAGCTTTTGAAAAGTAACATCACAAGTCAACGTTTCTTAACAAATTTTTTAAATTTAAATTTCTCTATAAGCTTTGTTCTCTATAGTGTGCACTCGTATTAGGGACTAACTATAGTGTAAATTTTCATTCTTTTACTCTATCTATTGCCTGAATTCAATAAATAATTGTTTCACATGCGATTGATTAAATTGATCACCTTCTTATGAATGCAATGCCCTCATTCCACAAGAGGAGATTAAGGAAGGTTACTTTTAGATAGCAAACCAAACTTCAACAAAATTTTGATTGAAAGAAAAGTGCTTTTCAATTTGGAGAATATGAATATATATAGACCAATTTGGAGCCATGAGAATAATTAGGATACTCTTCTACAAATTGTTCATCCAAAGTGAAAATACTTGACCATTGGATGAATGAATACAATCGATAGATGTTATTAAAGTGTTGATATAATTAAATTTACCACAACCCATCAACTTAATCTTTTGGATTGATCGATGATTTAACATGATATGAGAGTACGATGTTTTGTGTTCAAACTCCTATAATTAATATCATTTCTCTCCAATTATATCGATTTTAAGAGAACATAAAATGATTTCCATACTAATATATTAGATTTGAGAAAACATTGAGACTAAAAATTTATAAATTTTTTAAGATTAACACAATTAATTTTATTTTCTTAATAACTTAAATTTTATTTTATTAATATTATTGTAATTAGCATATCATATATATTTGATTGATATTTTTGTAACTTTTCTATGTTATACCTCAAATGTTGGTTTAATTATGTAAAATGTTGGATTTTAACATTTTATTAAATTGGGAGAGAAAGTGTTTCATTGAAACATTAATTATTTTTGAATGACTTAACATTTAAATGGGAACCAAAAGGCATAATCTAGGGTTATGTTTCATTACAAAATCAAGTAACAATCCAATCCAATTGAGTCATGTTTGACAAATCTTTAAATTTTGTATTTATTTATTTATTTATTATTTTATTTTGGAGAATTATTCCGTTGTTGCTAGCCAAAAAATAATAACTTGTTTCTTCATTTAGAGTATCACATTTCAATTTGAAGAGTTATGTTCTCATTCTTTGTTTTTGAACATGAGTTGAGTTGAGTTGAGAGTAAGTATAGATGAGTTTTGATAAGTTCAAGTAGTTCAAGGGTTGTTATTCTATTAGGATTAGTTGTTGTGACGTACCAAAATAACAATTGAACTTTGCTTGTAGTATGTAGTATAGAGCGGATAATTGTCTTTAGCACGATACTTATAGAAAACATGTGTCGATTACCTATCGGTGTTTCTACAAACTTTGAGGTTTTCGTTGTGATTTCAATCTATAATCTATATTATTTGATTAGACTTATTTTTTGTAACATAGTATATGTACGTATACATTATAATTATTGTATAGTGAATTAAAAAGGAAAAAGGAAAAGGGAAAAGAAAAAGAAAATGGAGAAACTAAAGATTGAGACAGCAATAATGACATGTTCGGAGATTTCAGATTCTGAAAATGGGAAGAACATCTCGTGAAGATATGTTTGGATAAGAACACAGTTAAAAAGGACAACAAACACAAAAATTAATTCTTTTGTTCAGTGAATATTAGAATCACTCAGTGAAAAATAAATAAATTGGATTACATGAATTTCAGTAAATTTTGTTTAACCAATATGGTTCATAATTTTTCTTTTTCTTTTTTTTTTTAAATTTAGATAATCTTAGTATTAAAAACTTAGGAAAATTGCACGAAATGACCCAAAAACTAAAAATTTGTCTATGGATGACCCACTCCTAAAAACTTCACCATTGACCTTTTGGTCACGTAAAATATCAGTTTTACCCCCGAAATTAAAACAACCGAAAACTTTCTCTTTAATTTGTCAAGTCCTTGTACTACCAAAATTATAACAATTTAGTTTCTAAACTTCAATAAGAAATAATTTATTCTTTATACTTCTTATGCATGTCCATAGATAAATTGACAAGGATCAAATTTTTTTAATAAACTAAAAAAATTAAGTCATTAAATAAAAAAACTGATACTTAATTTTAATGAGATTTATCATGATAAAGATTAAATTACTACAAATATGAAAATATGAACACTAAATTGTAACAAATTTAAAGTTATAAGAACTAAATTGTTATATACAAACATTCAACTGCTAAATTGTTAACAATTGAAAAATACAAATACTACAAATAAAAACTAAAGTCTAAAAAATATGAAAGTTTAAGAACGAAAAGTGTTTTATATGAAATCTTCTGAATTGCAAGAAAATAATATTTTTTTTGAAGTTCCATTCATCTCTTTTCTTGCCTCATACCTCCTAGATATTTAATTTCTTTCAAGAACTAAGAAATTCCAAAAGGAGGTATTTAATTTCTTTCAAGAACTAAGAAATTCCAAAATTAAAAGTTTCTTACAAGTATACGGAGGACATAACATAATAGTAAGTAGCGCTCTCGCTCTCTCTTGCTCTACTTATTGGTAGTAATTTGGTCATGCATTTGAACTCATAGTCTTGCTCTCGGTCAGGGAATGGGTACCTGTGGGGACTCATTTCCCCGGCAGAGATGGGGTAAATTCCCCCCACGGGAGCAGGAAACCCCCACCCGCCCCGCACCCCACCCGTTGCCAACCTTAATCTCAAGGGTTGATGATAATTTGATTGTAATTTGACTCTTAATCTCAATGATTGAACTAAATAAATATATATTAAAAAAAATGCATATTTTTACAGGTCAAACTGCTCTCCATATTCTAAAAAATGGTTTGACTCCTATTATAGAATGGCTGCACTAAAGAAAGTGCCTTTACCCAATTGTGGGAAGCAAATAACTTCCTATATATATGTACGGGCCTGCAGATCAGTTATACTGTATTCACCAACAAAAAGACAATTGAATTGCACGCCTTAATCTTCTTCAAATCCCCCTTCATACATTTCTTCTTCTCCATCTCCAAAGTCATTGTCGTCTGCTTGCGCTTGATCGGCATCTCCAGCATTGGGTTCCTGAGGAGCATTTGCCTCAGTTTCGTCTTTCTCACCCATCGGCCCAACTGGAGGTTCATTCTTGACTCGCATTGATTCGAGACTTTCTTCACTGAGAAATGAGGTATATGGCTTTGAAACCTGCAAAGTGTAGCTTATTGTCATGGAATGAAACTTGTTTATTATGTGCTGGCCGAAGTAAAATGTACAGTCTGGCAATATTCTTGACCAGTAATAGCTCTATGCAACGAAAGGCTTGCCTTAAATAAACAATCCCTCTTCTGAGCACTTTCGACCAAGTTACTCCAGTGTTCATCCCTCCTCAATGTTGAAGCAGAACCTACCACCTAAAAATGAGCAAATTTAATTCAGTAAACTGTAAAGAGTTGTATTAAAGAAAACTTCTCTGCTTAAGGTGTCATCTTACCAGGATAGAAGCCCTTGCTCTAGTGATACCAACGTTCATTCGACGACAATCAGACAAAAATCCAATTGACCTATTCTCGCTTGCCCTGACACAAGAAAATATGGCGATGTCCTTTTCGCGTCCCTATCAAAGGAGATTTATTTTATTCATCATGCAGAATACTAAATGATGACATGAACTGAGGCTACATTCAAGGAAACTCTAAACTTGTTACAGTATTAGGCACAGTGCATTGATTTCTTCAAGCATATACACAAGCACAAAATCTCCTGTGCACAATTAGCCAAAAATTTTCCATGTACACAAGGATTTGAGGAGATAAACCAATTACCTGGCAACCATCGACACTTGTAATATCTACTATGCCACTAGGATCCATTCCAAAACTATTAGTAAACTTTTCTTGGAGGAGCTTTACTTGCTGGCTATAGGGTGATATGATTGCAACCTGAGAATTTGACTTCAACTCTGGATATGAAATAACCAATTTATAATACAGGTGGATGACAAATTCAGCCTCATCATCGTTCACCCAAGATCCACTTCCTGGGGGTTGAGATTCTTTCCCTTCATGTAAATCGAAGAAACAGAAAGGACCATAACAGCGGTATGCATGCCATGCACGTGTTGTCCGCAGTTTGACATCTGGTGCATCCTCCAGTGACTCCGCATAGAACTCCCTGGATGGAAAGCTTCTGATCTGTTGAAAAAGAAGATTAAGGTGAGAAAAGCAAGCTTCGATAGAACATAGGACTAAAATTTGTTAAAATACCGAGGGAGAAATGCAAGGGGAGAGGGAATGTTGAGAGTCCTGCAAACTGACTACTTCGATCTAACCAAGGTATTAAGAGAGAGAGAACACGGCCATTCTTTACAGATTCGCTGAGAAAATCATTTAAAGTGGGTGCACAACTTAGATAAAAGACTGATTCGATTCAATTTCACTCCTTTTCTTCTCCCCTTCTCATATTTAGTAAAGAAAATAAAGGCCATCAAAAAGAAAAAATTAATCAATGAAGTCACAACAATGTGGTTGTGGATTCAAAAAGTTGTACGCCCTTAACAACCACTAAATATAAGCTCGAGACACTTCTTTCTCATACAACGGCAGAAAACTATCAACCCCATTTGTGATGACCTCATCAAATAATTCTCATCAAACTGGATAAATAGAATAAGCAACAACCACCATTATTATTCAAAGGTCCAACAGACAACAGTGAGAAAAAAGAACATCCACCTGGAATCTTCCAAAGTTAAGATGAGCAAGAATAACCGAGCATACAACTCTGAAGGCTTTTATGCAAAATACACATTTCCAAAGGGTCTAAAAACATAAAAGAGAATTTTCGGCCTGTTGCCAAATATACTTGGACAAATGACAGTTGTCTTAATAAGGATGAAATGAACAGAGAGTCCCATCCTCTATGTTCCACATCTGGAGTAACAAACTCTATTTATGAGATCATACTCAGTTTCAAAGATCCATCGATGATTATCTTTTTCTTTTTGCATTAACACTCATCACGTCTTGGTTTCGTGAGTACCCTGCTTTAAAAAGAAAACTAAAGGGCCAGATGATGTTTACAAGGTCTGCAGGTATCTTACCTCCGGATGCATTCTATATTGGATCTTCAACATTGTAACAGGATACCCAGCTGTCTGAAATCTCTTGAACAAACTCTTGTCATATCTGCAAATTGATTGGTTCACAAATCAATAACGATTGTCTTATAGTGAATGAAGAAGGCATTATGAGCACTAAGGGAAAATACTCTACCCAAACTTCTTAGCTGTTGTAGAAATTACAGTGGCTGGAAGTTGCTCCGGATCACCAACCTATGACAAAGTGATACGATACTAAATAAATAAAAACTGCAGTCACACAAAAGCTAAACTTCAAGAAAGTATGTGCAGTATTCCACATGGCAAAGGTTTCAACAGTTCATCCTCAAGTTGTCAGTCTACTTTCATGTTCAGAGATATTCAGAGCTATATGTTTAACAGTTTTAAATAGTAAAACTATTAATCAAAAAAGAGGAAAATTTTGCATATGTACCAGGAATACTTGTTTGCATCCATTTGCCAGAGGAACAAGCGTTGCCAATTCCACCTGGATTGAGCAAATCGCGAAAAAAAAAAAAAAAAAAAAGGAAGGAAAAAGCAGTCAACACCAATATGACAGGCCCCAGTTGCAAAACATACATGTAGGCATCAGAAGCAGCATTTTCAAAGTGCAAAGTGCATTCTAATGCAACAAGCCTCTACATTGTCCCAAATTAAGAAGCGATAAAAAGGTGCCGCCAATGGGTTCTAAAAGATGTAATGGAATGGATGTTGGAGAGCCAATTTGCCAATGGGTTAAAAATGGAGATCCAAGCTGAGATGAGCATGCTACTGCCCCTTCAGCCCAAAAGGAGTTACATTTGATCCAAATCCATGGTCTGGAAGGCACTCATATCCAGGACCTTTCTAATTGCTATGGCCAATGGAAAATAGTTACAGAAGTTCTTATCATAAGAGTATTGAGGCAATGAGGACTTATCCAAAACAATCTAGAAAGATCTCATGCCAATATCTTAAATGAAAATTAGTGTAGTTGGACTATCTTGGCCAAATCCTTGATTAATTAGGATTAAGAGTTATTTTCTTGGTTTATTAGGAATAGGATTAGTTATTTTTCTTTTTTTCCCCGATTCTCTACAAGGAAAGAATTGTCTTCTTGTATTCATAACAATCGATTCAATAACAAAGATTCTAGCATTTGATTCTACAAGAGTTTTCACCTTTAGTCACTAGACTACATCAATTAGACTAAAACATTGGAAATTTAAAAGCACTTACAGCTTGCGCAGCCTCATCTATTATAACAACATCAAAACCCCGATTCCATTTACTGAACAGAGAAGAACCACTAAAACTGAGAGTGGAGAAAACCTGCCAAAAGTAAACAAAACTAAGCGGGAAAAAAGATGTAGTGAGCTTACACAGAGGCTCAACAATAGTTGAAATATTACATACAATAACACTCTCATCTAGGATTGCAGAACGGATACTGTCCAAATCTGTCCCCGAAGCTCCACTTTTGTCTTTACCCGTATTCATATTGTTTTTCTTTTGTTCCACCTGTAAAGACAACGTATGTCAACCAACTTAGTCACGAATATTGTTCTCTCTTTTCCTCTTTTCTTATCTTCCTGCTAGTTTCAAATTAATATTGTTCTCACTTTTCCTTTCTTCTTATCTTCTTGCTAGTTTAACTTTTTGGGAATGGTGCATATGCAGCTAATATGTTCGTAGAAATCATTATATACATGCAATGATATATACATGTTTCAAGATCATTAAGGATGCAGAAAATTCAAGAATTACATAAACTAACGCACCAAATATAAACACCAAAATCATATCCTAGAAACATATTCCAAGAGATTCATGTGACCATGGGCAAGAACTTCTTACTAATTATCCTCAATTTCAAAAGATCCAGGAACAACTAGATACAAATTTATGTGATGACAGAGGCTTATATGATCAGATTTTGATGGTATCAGTTTCATTCTATTTGCATTTTATTTATTAAACACTTTTCACAATGAGCCTCTTGTACTCTCCACCACTTGACTCTTTTTTTTCTTCTTCGTATTGATGCTTTCACATGTGTGCGCTACAAAAAGTTCACCTAAATTATGGGTGTATGTTTGCATTTGTGTCTAAGAGAGAGACAGAGAGAGGATATTCAATGTTGAATATTCCCAGATGCATACAAGTTCTTTCATGGAGACTGCCTTAATGGAAGGATGAGGTTTTAGTCCAATGCGCACAATCTTAGGAGTATATGGATGATCATTTTCATCACGTACACCTACACTTGCCAACAAATATAAAAAAGAAGAGAAAAGATAGAAACTATGTTAGGTAGCAACAACAAAGCACCCAATACTGGTGTATAGGGATTACACCGTAAAAAGTTGCCCTTTCACAAAAAGAATCGTGGTTATGCTCATAAGATCAGATGCAGGAAACAGAGGTCACTGGTCCTATCCTACATCCAATTCAGCATTAGAGTAATATATTTCAATTTTCAAAGAGTACATGCCTGTTATAATATATATGTGCCTAAACAGAAAAAGCTTGACATGCCTGTTATAATATATATGTGCCAAAACAGAAAAAGCTTGTCTGCGTGGATACTAAATGATGATATACTACAAATACTATCCAACATATAATTTATATTCCATTGATTGTAATTGTGCACATATTGATATATTCTGTAACGACCTGACCCTTTAATAGCTAACATGCCACTACGTCATGCATAAACATTTAATGAATGCATTGGGAACTAAGAGACATGATATCACACACTTTAGATAAATGCGGTTTAGTTTATAAAATGGCTGAATTCCTGAAAGTTTATTAAATCAACATAGAGGAGTAAAAACACTTTAGCGGGGTACCCCTTAAATCATTAGGCCAAACCTCAAGAAAAGAAAACCAAACATAACCATATTAAAAACAAATAACAAACGGTTTAATGTATGCAAATACTACTACTATCCTACAAGTCCAATGTGCTATACCCTAGGCTAAGGTGCTGAAGCAGTGTCGACGGTCCCATGGTACAATCACGAATTTCCTCGGCCATGCGCCTGGCCACTATGCTCCTTACCTGGGAGAAAAACATAGAAAATGGTGAGCAATTATACTCAGTAAGAGGCCCACTACTGGGCCTAGCTATCACCCTTTTTGTCGTGTGCACCCGGCATAGGCATAGGAAGCGACCCAAGGGTACGCAGTGATTACATTTGTAACGTGAACTTAGATGGTGATCCCGAGGGACACCCTTCGTAGCATAATACATTAGGGGTACGGGGCACGACAATAGGGCAACCTGTAACATGTCATGGCATACTAATTCATCGTAGAGATTCACAGAATTATAGGCACATCAGCATAAGAATGTTACTTTACAAACTACAAACTTGGCATATCGAAACAATCATAGTGACCCACATCCGAGACAAAAGTTCATAGCGACATTCAATAGTCAACAACACAACTAGACATTAGGCGTCACTAAAGCCCGATAGTAAGTCCTTACCTGCGAGAGCGAGACTGTGGCGAGACTGAACGAGACAGCGAGACTGCTTGTGCGATGTCGTGACTTCCCTACACTACAGCAATGTGCTATGAAGGCTGTGACAACGCGTCGCGGTGAGGACAGGCGACGCGGCGATGAAGATTGTGATGACGCGTCGCGGAAAGGGCTGAGACGTTGCGGCGCAAGGAATATGATGATGCGGCAAAAAGGACTGATGATGCGGCTAAATGCGGGCTGTAACGATGCGACGCAACGAGGACCAAGATGCTGCGGAGTGACGACTATGATGATGCCGCAACGCTAAAAGCTGCGATGATGGCGACAGTGAAGGCTGGGACGCTACGAGTGAGTGAAGGAGGGTTGTGCGAAAAAATGGCTGAAGAAGAAGTGATTCGGGGAGGGATTAACCTTTCTTTTTTTTTTTCTTCCCCTTTCTTCCCTTTTCCTAAAAACGCCCCACGGTAAAAAACTCACCCAGAGATCTCCCAGGTCTGCCTCCGCATCGGGAGATAGACTTTGCAATTGAGTTGGAGCTGGGTACGACGCCTATCTCGAAGGCCCCTTATAGAATGGCTCCAACAGAGTTGAAGGAGCTCAAAACTCAATTGCAAGAATTGCTGAATAAAGGTTTTGTTCGCCCTAGCGTGTCACTGTGGGGCGCACCCATTCTGTTTGTGAAGAAGAAGGATGGGACGATGCACCATTGCATCGACTACAGAGAGTTGAATAAAGTCACTATCAAGAATAGGTACCCGCTCCCGAGGATTGACGACTTGTTCGATCAGTTGCAAGGATCCATGGTTTCTCAAAAATTGACCTTCGGTCAAGTTATCACTAGCTAAGGATCAAGGACAGCGATATCCCAAAAACAGCCTTCCGTTCTAGATATGGACATTACGAGTTCGTAGTGATGAGTTTGGCTTGACAAATGCCCCGGCAGCATTCATGGACCTAATGAATCGGGTGTTCAAGGATTTCCTTGACACCTTCATAATTGTATTCATTGACAACATTTTTGTGCACTCGCAAACCGAGGCTGAGCACGAGGTGCATTTGCATCAAGTGTTGGAAACTTTGCAAGCCAACAAGTTGTACGCCAAGTTTTCGAAGTGTGAATTTTGGCTGAAGCAGGTGTCCTTTCTGGGACACGTGGTATCGAAGGGCGGAGTCTCAGTCGACCTTGCGAAGATAGAGGCAGTTACTATCTGGCCCTGTCCTACGACAGTCACCGAGGTCCGCAGTTTCCTGGGCTTGGCAGGCTATTACTGTCGTTTCGTTAAGGACTTTTCACGCATCGCTGCACCGCTGACTCAGTTGACAAGGAAGTGTGCTCCTTTTGTGTGGAGTAAAGCTTGCGAGGAAGGTTTCCAAGATCTTAAACAGAAGCTGGTTTCTGCACCAATACTTACAGTACCAGACGAGCTGGGAGGTTTTGTGGTTTACAGTGATGCCTCCAAAAAGGAATTGGGTTGCGTGTTGATGCAACATGGTAAGGTGGTGGCCTATGCCTCCCGCCAACTAAAAACCCATGAACAGAAGTACCCCATTCACGACTTAGAGTTGGCGGCGGTGGTTTTTGCTCGGAAAATTTGGCGACACTATTTATATGGCGAAAAGATACAAATCTTCACGGACCACAAAAGCCTAAAGTACTTCTTCACTCAGAAGGAGTTGAACATGAGACAGCGGAGATGGTTGGAGCTGGTAAAGGATGATGTGGAAATTTTGTACCACCCCGACAAGGCAAATGTGGTTGCAGATGCTCTTAGTAGGAAAGCGTGCATTCGACAGCTCTGATCACTAGGCAGTCTCCGTTGTGTAAAGAATTTGAGCAGGCAGGTATTGTTGTCTCTATCGGAGAAGTCGCCTCGCAATTGTCGCAGTTGACCGTCCAGCCAACCCTATGGCAGAGGCTCATCAACGCTCAGCAAAGTGATCCCTACCTCATTGAGAAGGGTAACCAGTTAGTGGCAGGTCAAGGCGGTGAGTTCTCGTTATCGTCGAAAAACGGTCTGTTTTTCCAGGGGCGTTTGTGTGTGTCGGCAAGCGGCAAACTTAAGAACGAATTGTTGTCCGAAGCTCACAACTCTCCCTTCTCGATTCATCTCGGCAGCACTAAGATGTATCAGGACCTGAAACGTTACTATTGGTGGCATAACATGAAAATGGAAGTGACGGACTATGTCAGTAAATGCTTAGTGTGCCAACAAGTGTAATCCCTGAGGCAAAAGCCAGCAGGCTATTGCAGCCCCTAAGTGTTCTAGAGTGGAAGTGGGAAAACGTATCTATGGATTTCGTGGGAGGTTTACCATAGACGATGTTGGCCATACAGTGATCTGGGTCATAGTTGACAGACTTACAAAGTCCGCACACTTTTTCCCAAGCAAGCCCACCTTTTCGGTGAGTAAGTAGGCACAGATCTACTTGAAGGAAGTGGTAAGGTTGCACGGGGTGCTAGTCTCTATAGTATTAGACAGGGAACCGCGGTTCACTTCTAAATTCTGGAAAAGCCTCCAAGCGGCTTTCGGCACTAGGTTGGATTTCAGTACGGCCTTCCACCCACAGATCGATGGCCAGACGAAACGATTGAATCAAACATTGGAGGACATGCTGCGTGCTTGTGCCTTGGATTCCCCAGGAAGTTGGGACTCCTACCTGCACCTCATGGAATTTGCCTACAACAACAGCTACCAGACTACCATTGGCATGGCACTATTCGAAGCATTGTACGGAAAATGTTGCAGATCTCCAGTTTGCTGAGATGAAGTGGGAGAGCGGAGATTGCTAAGGCCGGAGTTGATGCAGGTGTCAAACGAGGCTATCCAAAAAAATTAGATTGCGCATGCAGTCCGCGCAGAGCAGGCAAAAGAGCAGAGCAAGGATCTGGAGTTCGATGTGGGAGATCACGTGTTCTTAAAAGTGGCCCTGTTTCATAGGGTCGTTCGAGATTTTGGAACGGATTGGTCCCGTAGCTTACCGGTTGGCGCTACCACCGTCTCTCTACGCAGTCCACAATGTGTTTCACATCTCCATGTTGAGGAAGTATGTTGCCGACCCTTCTCACATAGTGGACTATGAACCATTACAATTGAGGGAAGACCTGAGCTACGAAGAGGAACCCATCGAAATCTTGGCAAAGAAAGTGAAAACCTTGCGCAACAAGGAAATAGCACTGGTGATGGTATTATGGCAGAACCACGGTTTCAAAAAAGCAACACGGGAGCAGAAGGATAAAATAAGATCAAGGTACCCTGAGTTCTTTCAGGATTAGGACTTTCGGGGATGAAAGTTCGCCAAGGAGGGGAGAGTATAACGACCCAAAATTTAGGTAAATCACTTTTCTCATATTTAATTTTAATAATAATAATAATAATAATAATAATAATAATAATAATAATAATAACAAAAGAATCATGCAAGTGGAGGGAGCGTGAAGGGGGGGTTTGGAAATCCTTGGTCATTAGGAGAAATAGGCTTTTCGGTTGGAGAAAGATCTCCAGGTGAGTTTTTGACCATAGGGCGTTTTTAGGAGAAGGAAAGAAAGGGGAAGAAAGAAAAAAAAAAAGGTAAATCCCTCTCCCGAATCACCTCTTCGTCAGCCATTTTTTCATACAACCCCCGTCACTCAGTCGCAGCGTCCTAGCCCTCATTGTCGCCGTCATCGCAGCTTTCAGTGTTGCGGCATTATCATAGTCGTCGCGCCGCAGCATCTCAGTCCTCATTGCGTTGCATCGTCACAGCCCACATTTTGCTGCATCATCAGTCCTTGTTGTCTCACATCGTAGTCCTCGCGCTGCAACGTCTCAGCCCTCTCCGCGACGTGTCGTCACAATCTTCATCACCGCGTCGCCTGTCCTCTCCGCGACGCGTTTTCACAGCCTTCATAGCACGTTGCCGCAGTGTAGGGAAGTCGCGACGTCGCACAGGCAGTCTCGCTCAGTCTCACTGTCTCATTCAGTCTTGCCGCAGTCTCGCTCTCGCAGGTAAGGGACTTACTACAAGGCTCTAGTGACGCCTAATGTTTAGTTGTGTTGTTGACTATTGAATGTCGCTGTGAATTTTTGTCTCGAATATGGGTTGCTATGATTGTTTCGATATGCCAAGTTTGTAGTTTGTAAAGTAACGTTCTTATGCTGATGTGTCAATGACTCTGTGAATCTCTACGATGAATTAGTATGCCATGACATGTTACAGGTTGCCCTATTGTCATATCTCCTACCCCTAATGTACTATGAAACGAAGGGTGTCCCTTGGGATCACCACCTATGTTCATGTTACAAATGTAATCACTGCGTACCCTCGAGTCGCTTCTTATGCCTACGCCTACGCTTATGCCTATGCCAGGTACACGGTGGACATGACAAAAAGGGTGATAGATAAGCCCAGTAGTGGCCCTCTTACTGAGTATAATTGCTCACTCTTTTCTATGTTTTTCTCTCAGGTAAGGAGCATGGTGGCCAGGCGCATGGCCGGAGAAATCCGTTATCGTACCATAGGACCGTCCACACTGCTTCCGCACCTTAGCCTACGGTATAGCGCATTGGACTTGTAGATAGTAGTAGTATTTGCATACATTAAACCATTTGTTATTTGTTTTTGATATGGTTATGTTTGGTTTTCTTTTCTTGAGGTTTTGCCTAACGATTTAAGGGGTACCCCACTAAAGTGTTTTTACTCCTCTATGTTGATTTAATAAACTTTCAGGAATTCAACCATTTTATAAACTAAACCGCATTTATCTAAAATGTGTGATATCGTGTCTCTTAGTTCCCAACGCATTCATTAAATGTTCATGCATGACGTAGCAGCGTGTTAGCTATTAAAGGGTTAGGTCGTTACGTATTCCCACCCACATGGTCAATCGTCAATGAGCAAAAGATATATATTTTTGTTTTCTTTCTACATCTCCAATTAACTGCACAACTACATGATGAGCTAAGTAGTCTATGTTGACAAATGCAAAGAGTAAAGCTCTTCTGTAGTTGCCCTTAACTTTGGTTAGGAAGAACGGCTACATCTCCCCATTACTTTTTCACTCCTTTTTGTCAATGGATAATGGACAATCCTTCTTATGCAAAAAAAACAGGCTTTCCTTCTTATGCAAAAAAAGCAGGTTTTCCTTCCTATGCAAAAAAAAGGTTTAGGAAAAAGTACCTTTTTTAGTCCCTAAGTTTTTAGGAATAGGTGCATTTGGTCCCTAAAGTTTCAATTTGGCCATTTTAGTCCGCCACTTTTGAAAAATAGGTTTAAAAGGTCCTTCTTCCTATTTTCTACATTATTTAAGTATTTTTTTAATTATTTTAAATGCATATTCAAATTAGGAAAAAAAAAAAAAAAAAATCTCTCTCTACTCTCTCTCTCTCCTTCCCCTCTCCACAGATCTTTACTTCTCTTCATTTTCATCTTCTCTAACATTTATACTTCATCATCTTTGCCTTCATCATGATCTCTCAAAATAGAGACCTTTTGGTATAATCCCACCGGATTCGCTCACAAATTTATGTCCAACCCACAATTTATCTCATCTTTAACAACCTCACTAAGTGTTCATGAACCAAGTAGCAAACTCCTTCACCAAAACCAACTTTGCTGCGATTTAACAAAAATATTATGCCCAAATTCATCATTGGCGTCTCTCTGCTGGCAGTTGCTCACAGGACCCATAGTTGCCGGTTCCATAACGTCTCCAGAAGGTAAAAAAAGGGTGGAAACCGAATTGAAAAACAAAAAAAGAAAATGATGACTAATCAATGGGCATTCTCACCTAAGGGAAAAAAGATACAAAGAAGAGCTAAACTCATTTGAAAGATGAAGGCAATATGAGGAAGGACATCTTCACTGGAAAGAATGGTGGAGGGAGGGAAGAGATAGGAGGGAGGATGGGAGCTGAGGGAGAGAAAAATATATCTTTTTACTTTTAATTGAATATGCATTTAAAGTAATTTTAAAAAATACTTAATTAATTTAAAATGTAAAAAAAAAATATGCATTTTCAACCTATTTTTTACAAATGAGGGACTAAAATGGCCAGATTGAAACCTTAGAAACCAAATGCACCTATTCCTAAAAACTTAGGGACTAAAAAGGTAGTTTTCCTGCATTATATCATTTAAAAACATACTATAGCCAAATTAACTCAATTAGATACTTGTTGGCTGTAGATCTAGACACAACTTATCCATTGCTTCCTACTTAGCCCTCGCAAACAGCAACAGACACATAATAGTACAGTTCCCTAGTAGTTACTCCGTATTTCTCAAGTCAATGAAATTCAAATTCACATAATAGTACAGTTCCCTAGTAGTTACTCCATATTTCTCAAGTCAATGAAATTCAAATTCGAATACAGTTCGCTTGGGCGATGAACAAGTAGAGAGGGGAAAGAAGGAGGCTATGAGGGATATAACTTTACCAGTGTTTTGAACGCGCAGAACAATCTCATCAAGAGCAGAGTTAGATGGCGCACATACAAGCACTCGTACACGATACTTACGATTTGACTTTACTACTTCTGGTTTCTACATAGGAAATAAAGTAAGGATCCATGACTTGGGGTTAGCTAGATAAAATTAAAATGTCTACACTTCAACTTACCAGTTCATTTCCTGTGGTAGGAAAAAAACCATCATCGCCATTTACTGGCATTTGATTATCTCTAGGATTCATACCATTTAACCATGGTGATGCTTGGTTCCAGTGATTGTATCTGTAAAAGCACTTTTTTAAAAAAAAAAATCTTTAACAGATACCTTAATTATCATAGAGTAGAACATATTTACCTGCATCAAATAATTTTGACATAGATTCTGAAAGTAACAGGACTAAGAAGCACAGATACAAGACACAAATACCACACAACATAGACATGGTAACATGGCATTTCTGAAAATTAGAAATTAGGATATGGACATGCGCATGCCAAAGACAATTATCAATAAATACATTTATTTATATAACATTCAATACAATTGTAATGGATTATATTATAAGGAATAAGTTTGATGCATTTCGCTTTCAAAATTTATTATCTTTATCCAATATTAATATCTATATCTATTGCCATACAAAACTAAGTGCTCCTTACAAAATGTCAGATTCATACTCACTTGGTAGAATTAGAATCTAACACACATTTACTGTGTAATATGTGAACAAGCATCCACATGTCCGAGCACCCCGCAACCCAAACAGAAAGACCGTGCTCCTTAACAGGTTATATAAATAAATGTATAGTTTCTCCGAGGTATCTTAACAGTTGCAAATACAAACATAAGCATCAAAGTAAACATCAAATGACTCCACAAAGTTAACCTATCCTTTGTACGTGGTCACGGATGATAAAGAATAAATGTAATAACAGTGACATACTTTTCTCTCACAGGTAATTCCGACCCCTGCCTTGTTTCAATCAAACCAACCCTACACAGGACAAAAAGCAATAATTTGAGAACAAACATGCATCCAGAAAACTGATGCTTGAGCAATGTTGGAAGAAAAAGTTTTTTTGTTTCTTTTACTTGGAGTGCATCCTTGCTGGTGTGGCATGCAGAATGGCGCTAAGAAGCCCAAGGATGGTCTGTGTCTTCCCTGTTCCTGGAGGACCCTGGAAGGTTTAATACATTCAGAATTTCTACTTTAAAAATAGTAATATTGTCATGAAAATACACTGCAAGTCTACAATTTGTACATATTTCTGAAATATACGGCTAAAAGTCACATTTCAACTATTCCTCTCACCCTAGAAAACCCTTTTTTTCCTTTTTTTTCTTTTCTTTCTTTTTCTTTTTTCTTTTTTCTTTTTTCTTTTTTCTTTTTTCTTTTTTCTTTTTTCTTTTTTCTTTTTTCTTTTTTCTTTTTTCTTTTTTCTTTTTTCTTTTTTCTTTTTTCTTTTTTCTTTTTTCTTTTTTCTTTTTTCTTTTTTCTTTTTTCTTTTTTCTTTTTTCTTTTTTCTTTTTTCTTTTTTCTTTTTTCTTTTTTCTTTTTTCTTTTTTCTTTTTTCTTTTTTCTTTTTTCTTTTTTCTTTTTTCTTTTTTCTTTTTTCTTTTTTCTTTTTTCTTTTTTCTTTTTTCTTTTTTCTTTTTTCTTTTTTCTTTTTTCTTTTTTCTTTTTTCTTTTTTCTTTTTTCTTTTTTCTTTTTTCTTTTTTCTTTTTTCTTTTTTCTTTTTTCTTTTTTCTTTTTTCTTTTTTCTTTTTTCTTTTTTCTTTTTTCTTTTTTCTTTTTTCTTTTTTCTTTTTTTTTTTTTTTTTGTTAAGAAACAATCTCAGTAAGAAATAAAGAATTGTTCAATTATAGAAGAAAAAAGGCACATATGAGAAAGGATTGAATATAAAGTACAATAGAGAGAAAACAAGAGGTGAAGAACTCGATAAGCTAGCTTTAAATAACATGTCTACCACTATGGGGGCGTGTCGGGCAAGGGATGGAGTTGTGAACTCCGCGGAGTTACGAAGTCTGGGAAGTGGTGAACTCCTAGGGCCACCATGTAAGGAGTTAAAGGTGTAAAATTGATGTTTAGTAGTGGGACCCACAAACTCCTTAGGCCAAACAAGGAGTGTCACAACTCCACCCTTTCCAACTCTCTACTTCCCAACTCCTTGGCCCAAACACCTCCTAAGAAAACTACACACAAAAAAGTAATAATAATAGTAATAACAAGTAAATGAGTTCACTCCAAAAACTAAAAGCATCCCCAATCCAAAAGGCATCTAATAAAATTTATTTCCCTTAATATTTTGGGTTCTTATGAAGTTGGTAAAACTGAATTCTAAGAGAACGAGGGCAATCTCAACTAAAGATGAATCTCCATACAAGTAATAAACTGATACAAAGTTTAACAGGCCAACGGGTTATAGCATTTCTATGTAGGTAAAATTATAGATAAAACAAACACAAGCGTAACAAAAATGGACCTGTATGAGAACAAAGGGTTTACGCGACAGACCAGCCTGCAATTAAGAATTGTATACATTCAGAAAATAGACAACATAAATGAAGCTTGTTAATGATTAAAAAAATCAGAGAGCAGGAGAAGAGAAACAAGGAGGGAGGGAGGCATAGGAACTTGAATTGAGTCATGAATCCAGAAGAATTTAAACCAGCAATCATTGGGAGGGAAAAATAATTAGCAGACAAAGTACTACTACACTGCTTCATCAAACCGCTACTTACTGACCTGCACAGCTGCCTGTTGGGATTCATTAAGATTTTCTTGCATATAATCCTGCAAAGGTTTGGAAATTTTCCAGGCTTGATCTTTACCAGTATTCTTATCAGAGGCTGCCAATATCATTTCCCTAAAGGGTAGAGAGCTAATAGACCACAATGCTATATATTCACGAATGATAGTGGATAAACTGCAAATCTGCAAAATCAACAAATTTTCTTAGAAAAGCTCTAACCAGAAATAAGAGAATTATTTCTCTGTTAGTATCTATATACTAATAAATAAATAAAAAAAAAGATTGAGAAAATAACTAAAGAATTGAAATACTCTTTGGCACTAACACAATCACAGAAACTGTTTTTACGAACTATATTCTTTAAGAAAATATAAAAGAAAAGACAATGATATGTTATAGTATACAATACAACAAATTAATTTAGGCTTCAAAAAATCATAAGAAACGAATTTCATTCATGAATATTAGGTGGAGGCCCAACCTTGAAATAGACACAAGTTTCATCGACCATTACAGTTACTATATGCATAAGCAAGAGATATCATGAGCATTTAGAACTATCAGGAACCATCAACAACAAAAACTAGCAACAACAAGGAGAAAGCCACCGAGCAGAAAACTTTAAGAAACTAGCAATCAGGAAACTTTTACCTTTAAACTGTAAATATATATTCCATCTTTACTAGAAGAAGTAATATGAGACCGCACTTTCAGAAGTCTTGGAGAAGATACAATTGCCTCTATGCCTTGATGTGTGACTTCTCCAGCCAAATACATTCTAAGCCTGAGTTTACTTTGTTGGCGACTTTCCACCAATGCAAAGGCATATGTGGTGGGTAGTTTTGCATTTTCCTGAAACTGCAATATATACTTGGATGTCAGCCACAAGAATAGAAAAAAAACTAAACTTACAAACCAATTAAAATAGGCATACAAATGAAAGCATTCAAGGAGGATTCAGAACAGAATAAAAAGCCGCAAAGGATAACATTGCAAATGTAAACCAACTCTTTGCTCGTTCTATTCCCCCATTTAGGTTTACAGTTTCTTTTTTCAAACTCAATGTACATTAGACTCAATTTTTTCTTAGCTTAAGCTATTCCAGACCTGAAAGAACAAAGGAAGTAGCAGAGTTTGAAGAAAAATGTTCAATAAGGAGACTATCTGAGGAACAAAAACGACTACAAGCCGCCCTGCATTTTTCTCTTCGGTGCTCTAAACTTCTGGATGATGTTGGAGGAAGGGGGTAAACAAAGAGAAAAGAAACGACAGAAAAAGTTTTTTTTTTTTCTTTTTCCTTTCACCTTCTCCTTGGAGAGAAGCAAAAGATCATTTGGTGATAGGAATTCACCCTTTTCGCTGTCTTCATCATTTAAGTCCTCGTCTCTAAGATACACCATCTCTGGGAAGTGAAATCCATTAACTTCACTGCACTCCATGATCGCCCTGAACTTCCAATCCGCCGCTGCAAATCCCAAGTGCTAACATTTTAGAAATGTGATAAAGCAGAGGAGAATTTAAAACTCAACCATTAAACAGTGCAATCTAGAAATGGTTCTTCCCTATCAAAGTTACCATTACAACATACAGAAAACGTAAAAATACAATATTTCTAATCGCAATTCCCTTTTCAAAAGCTTTCCGACCGAGCCCAATGCATTAGGGAGCCAAATACCTTCTTCATCGTCATTCCTCTGAATAATTTGAGCCTTGATTTCTTCCAACAAAAGCGGCTCAAAAGTAGAGATATAATCGTCAACATCCTTATACGTAGATTTCACTTCCTTTAAACCCAATGACGCTCCATCTCCATCATCCCCCTTGCGTTTCTGCTTTCAAGAAGATTGAAAGTAAAAAAAACGAAGCCAAATTCGAAAAAACGTGAATAAATAGCGGAGGGTTGAGATAAGTAATCAAACTTTGGAATTCTTGAGGAGCCGAAAATAGTCCCAGCTGAGAACAATTTTAAACAAACGACTGGTAACAGATTCTTCGCCAACTTTCTCTTTATCTACAGCCATCAATCGAATACTTCGAAACTGACCCACACATAACAACAAAAGAGTTCCAAGCATTCACAATAACATTCAAACACTTAAATCCAATTCGAAAAGAAAATCAAAGCAACGTTGCTGGCCTAATCTTACTGAAAAGACTCCGAACCCTACTGGTTGATGTTCGAAAACGTCCGAACTGGGTAAACTAACTTGAGGCCAACCGAGAGTGGGTCGCTGCCGAAACTCGTCGAAACCGCGAGAAACAATGTTGTGAAGGCCACGGCGAAGCCGTTCAAAGTCAGGCCCACGATGCCAGTGAGATTCGTGGGTTAAAACTCGGTGGCGAGTAAATGGGTCACCGGAGAAGAACGCTCGGCGTCTATCTGAGTGGGTTGTCGCCGGTGAGGACTAGTCGCTCGTGGCCTGAGGTTGCCAACTGACAGGAACGCCCGGACCGCTGTCTGCAGGTGGCTACCGTCGGAGGCCCGCCGAAAAACGCTGGAGAAGAGAGAAAGAGGGGGCGGCCGTTGCGTGAGGGAGGGGAAGGAAGAAGACGATGCGAACTTTTTTCAGAAACTTCAAATTGTTCATATTTTAGTCCAAAACGTTTAATAAATAATTAGGTATTATTTTAAGATTAAAATAACATTTTGATGGTAGGAAACGGGGAATGAGACGGAGAACGGGGAATGGGAAAAGATGACCCAACGTCATTGATGTCATGAAGGGGGCGTGAATGTTTGGAGTTGAGTTGTTGTGTTTCTGTAGCTTACAATAGATTGCAGGGTTGGTTTGGGCTAGGTTTGATTATTTTTTTTTAATACTATTTTGACTATTTTTTTCTATATCTGTTTTAACCATCATATATTTTCAATTTTATCTAGTCATACTATACAAAATTCAACTATCATACTATATTATAATTTAGACTAAAATAACTTTGGACATAACAAAAGGTCTACCATAGAAAATTAAAATTAGATAAACAATTACTTGTAGTCAAAATACAAACAAAATCAAGGAAAAATAAGGTTTATTAAACATAAGATAACTTGAGTTGAAATTGAAGGAAGAAATAGTCAAACAAATTCAGGATACAGAAAAAGCAGAGTCATGGTGCTGAATCCCGTGATCGCCCAAGTACTTGCATGCAATAATCATACTTCCACTGTGGTGGAAAGTCCATGAAGTGGCTTAACAGTTCTTGACTATGATGCCTTGCCAAGTCATCATTCACAATAGGCCACTGTGCAATGCTGTCAATGGACTTCGTTAGAAGTTGGAAGCTCTCTCGTACCACCTTGCTATACTCTCCAATTGAGGAACTCCGGGACCTCCTACTTCTTGCTAGCATGCTACTCCCGGACCCTCTACCGCCGTGGGTAGTTGAAAGGTCCTCTGATGTGGGTGAGCTGGCGAACGTGGATCGGGAATATAGAAGTTCTCAAAGTTCGGGGACTGGTTATTCAAGATGTCCTCGTTCTCCTTTTCCACTACAAGTTCAAATCCAACCTCTGCAATGGTAATGGCACGACTCCCTGTTGATCTGTCTTTGCCAAATACCATGGCAAGTTGTCATAGAAGGGAAATGACTTATGGCGTAATCCTTTTGCATTCGAATGACTCTGTTAAAGATGAAATGTGTTATGTTATGGCTAAAACATATTTAGAACAACCTAGAATAAATAGAAAAATAGTGGATTACCTTGACCCACGCGTCAAATATCTCCGGTTCACAGTCAATACATTTGTGCTCCACATTCCAACTGAACTCACTACATCCTCGGCCCAACATTTCAGCGATTCCGCTGTACTGTCTCTTCAACATCCTGACCCTAGACTCCAAATTTAGGCTTACCTGCATGGAACACCTTGGGATCCTTTACTGTATGGAACACCCTCGGAAAGTCCCGTTATCAACTTGCTAGTGTCCAGACTGCACACACTAAATGAAACACTCCACCAGGATTTTGTCTTCTTCATCCGTCCAAATATGTTTTGAGACTCTTGCGCGTGATCCAAATGCTTCCATCTAAAATTAAACGTGTTAACACAATCAGGTTTGAACATGAAGGTATAGTGTGGTGAACAAACATTAACCCATTGAGACTGTATATAATAAGAATTAATCCATTCACACTATACATTGAAATATTCATATATGTTAGCCAGAAAATGACAAAACGTACACGTCCGACATCAACCAAATATTGTATATATTACAAAAAAGACTATACAAAATTTCCTTAGGGCGTCCTTAGTTTGCATTCCATTCAGCCCACATCTAATTTGCGAGATCATCCCTCCACGCAATAAAGGCATCGAATGTCTCTACAAATTCGATATTGCCAGTGTCTGTTGGAATTGGTCCCCCCTAACTTCCCGACTGTGTAAGAGACAACATGCATGTATGGTCTTGCACTGCACATCAATTGAGTAGTATGATTTTCCTCGAAGAAGTTGTGAAAGGAAAGGAAAATGATATTGGGAAACGAGTAGTATGATTATCACAACACTAATGATATTGAGAACTTATCAATAGAAGTTGTGAAAGGAAAATCAAAAGTTGAAGTTAAGAGAAAACACAAGTTGAATTCCAGAACAAAGGAGTCTATTAAAAACCTTTAGGATTGTATCACTATAATCGAGAAGAAACTTAAACATATGAGGGAAAATTGTATGGATGGTCTCAATTGAGATGCCCAAATGAAACTTGACCCATTATTCAAATTCATCTGAAATTTAGCCTTCTGCTTGGCGTGTGAAAGTACTAATTTGTCTCCAAAACGCACGCGAGGGTCGCAGGCAACCACGATTTCTCTTTTCTTCCTTTCACTCGACTTTCTTCATCTCGTTTCTTCCTCTCGCTCATTATCAAAATTACAATTTCCCCGCAGTACCTTGCTGTTCCAGCTCCACCATTTTGTTACAACCCATTGATTTTCTTCATCTCTCGATTTCAGGTATTCTTCTCAATTCCCATCTTTGTCTTACAATCTTTCTTGCATTCTTATGTTTTTTATCAGCCATTCAACCTGATTTCACTCCACTATTGGGTTTTGGCTGTACAATTGCTTCCTCGAATCCCTTTTCCCCTTCTATCTTGTTAGACTTCATCTGATTTCTCACTCGAATTTCATCTTGAATCGACTTCATGACTAAATATGTCTGAGTTCTAACCTGCTTCTTTATTCTTGCCTGCAATCTTTTTCTGCTTCATCTCTTTGATTTGATTTTTTGCCCCTTCATTGGCGGTAAAACGTGGCCCTTCATTGGCTCTAGCTTCTTCCTCTCACTTCTTCCTTTAGCTTCTTCCTCTCGTTTCTTCCTCCAGCTTCTTCTTGGTCAATTTTGTAATTTTTTCCTTCATTCAAATTCTCACTCTCGCTTCTTCCTCTATCTTCTTCCTCTTGTTTCTTCCTCTAGCTTCTTCCTCGTCAATTTTGTATTTTTTCCTTTGAGTTTTTTCCTACATTCAAATTCTCACTCTTGCTTCTTCCCTAGTTTCTTCCTCTCGTTTCTTCCTCTAGCTTCTTCCTCATCAATTTTGTAGTTTTTCTTTCATTCGAATTTTCATTCTCACTTCTTCTTCTCCTTCTAATTCACACTCCAACTTACATTTTTTATTCAAAAAATAATAGGGCGAGAAGAAAATCTCACTGGAAAAATGAAAAAAAAAGGTGACATAAATAGAAATCTTTGAAAAAAAAAAAGGAAAATCGCTAGAAAAATAGAGGGCGGCATGAACAAAAAAAAACTCTAGAAATGGAAAAATATGAAAAAAAATGAAAAACAGAAGAAAATGAAAAGAAGAAAAAAAGAAAAAAAAAGGTGACATAAATAGAAATCTTTGAAAAAAAAAAAGGAAAATCGCTAGAAAAATAGAGGGCGGCATGAACAAAAAAAAACTCTAGAAATGGAAAAATATGAAAAAAAATGAAAAACAGAAGAAAATGAAAAGAAGAAAAAAAGAAAAAAAAAGGTGACATAAATAGAAATCTTTGAAAAAAAAAAAGGAAAATCGCTAGAAAAATAGAGGGCGGCATGAACAAAAAAAAAACTCTAGAAATGGAAAAATATGAAAAAAAATGAAAAAAAGAAGAAGATGAAAAGCAGAAAAAATGAAAAAAGAAAAAAGAAAAAAAGCTACAAAAAAAAGAAGGTAGAAGAAAGAAGAAAGAAGGGTTAAAGTGGTATATTCACTGCATGATGACATCATCAAAAAGCCAAAATTTGACCGTTTTTTTAAAAGTGAGGCCAAATTTTATTTGGGCCTTCTAATTTAGGTCATCCGTACAATTTTCCCAACATATGAAATCTAATATGTCAATACTGAAAATGATGCTATCAACTATCTTTAAACACTTTAGAGTAGAAGAATAGGTATGTGATTTATACAAAAAAAATTTATGATATAGACTATTTTTATGTCTACTAAATCACATTGATACTACGTAGGCCAAAAAAGGAAAACATTTCGAGTTCGACAACTTGGAAAAAGAGGAAATTTATAAGGAACATAAGGAAGCTCAAAATCACAATTTGGTCGGAGCGAATACACCTTCATGTTTGAAGATACCAAAGGAAGAGCACAATGAAGTTCAAATTTTGACTTTATTAGTGTTGAGTTTTTTTTTTTTTTGACAAAATATTAGAATTTTGGAAAAATGGAAGAAGGTGATGGGCTCTTACTTTTCTTTTGTATTCTCTAGTTTGAAAGTGGGAAAAATTTGTGAGTAGTCAAAATCTTTGAGAGACTGCTGTTATAATTGGGGTCGAGAGAAAGAATTATTTCGTGTGATTCTAATACTTTTTCACATTAGTTTTTTCTCCAATTTGGAGTTTTTCTACATTAATTATCATGTTTTCCGTTTTATTTGTGAGCCCCATACTTAGCCTTGGGAGAAGGCAAGCTAAGAAGAAGTCATGTGTTATGCGTTGTGTAGAGAATGGTGGCCGAGAGTGAAGGAGCAAAAATTATTAAATGTTGGCCACGGCTATGTGTCAGTAAGGTTGAAGAGGAGTTATATTTTGAAAAGGTTGCTATGCGTTGGAAGTGTCACCATGCGTTGGAAGTGTCACCATGCGTTGGAAGTGAAGCTGGAACTTGGCCGGGAGTTGTCCTTGATCTATCATGCGTTGGTAAGGCTAATTGTATTGGAGAGTTGCTGTATGTGATGGACTGCAGCTATGCACTGAAGGTTGTTGCCATGCATTGGAGACAGTGGTGAGTGGATGGTTGCTATAGGCGTTGGAGGTAGCTTGCGTTGAGGGTTGTTATGCATTGGAGTGTTGGTGTAGTGTGCGTTGGTGAAGAAGTATGCGCCGACCAACTTAATTTAAAAGAAATGGAAGTGGAGATTAAGTCAGCAACATATATATATGGGTGGGCTGAGTGTTTAATCATTTTAAACACATTCCAGAGCTCAAGTCGATTCCATTTTTCAGACGAACAACGAGAAAAGGTAGAAGAAGGTGTTCATGTCAAATTCGAATAGGATTCTATTCGTTTTGGTGGTGTAATTAAAGGTGGAACAGAAAGTTTGATTGTAGTCATGAAATCCGAGCATGGTCTAGTGTTTGGAGAAGAACGAGCTAAGGAAGTCGAAGATAGGGCTGAAATTTTGAGGTTAGTAAGTTAACTCAATTTCTAACCATTTATATGAAGGATGTTTGAGCTAAATTTGAGGGAAAATATGTAAAATTGTAGGTGGAAGTGATTGCTACTGATTTGCTAGGCGATTGAGAGCAACTCAGTGTTATTTGAAGATATCTCCCAAACGGAGAGGAATTATACTCTGAAATTTTGAGATAAATCAGAGAACCTATCTCTTTACAAGTTTGTAGAAGGGAAGAAGTTCTGGATTTGGCTGGAAATATGATTTTTTTATCAGATAGAAGTGAGAACAAAAGGAAAGGAAGAAACTGTGGCTGTCGGGTGTTGCTGGAATTGTAGTGTCGCTGAGAAGTTGAAGAGGGAGTAGCGAGACAAGTATCGCTGGTAGCGCTGAGGGCTATGCGTCTCATAAATCTCACTGAGTGTCGCTAGGTATTGCTACTCAGGGCCAAGAAGAGCTAGGAAATATGTACAATCTGCTCAAGGCCTAGGACAAGTCGTGAGTGACTTCCTATCTAAAAGTGTTTGATTCTAACATAGTTTCTTGATAATATTTATCGGTAAACGTTTATATGATCTATAAGCCCCGTACTTGACCTTGTGAAGGAAGGCCACTGGGCGTTAAACTGGCCATGAGTTGGTGGCACTATGCGTTGGTGAAGGTAAGTTGGTGTGGACGCAGATGTGAAGGAAGGCCACCGGGCGTTAAAGGCCACTCTGCGTCGGAAGCCACAATGCGTTGAACACTACCATGCGTTGAAAGCGGGTATGCATTGGTGCATAGAAGAATGGCTGGGAGGACCATGCGTTCGTCGGCTATCCGGTGATGGGGCGTCGGGAAATTGTGACACATAAAACCAAGGCTATGCGCTGCTGAAGCCAAGCATAGAAGGTATGCGTTGATGAGATCAATATATAGAGATGAAATGGAGATTAAGTCGGTGATATATATATAGGCGGACTGAGTATTCAATTATTTTGATTATGTTTCAAAGCTCGAGTTGATCCCATTTCAAAGCTAAACAACAGAGGGAGGTGGACGAAGGTGTTTATGTTAGTTTGATGAGGATTTCTTGTCGATATCGTGGAGGAAACTTGAGTTGGAGAGGAGAATTCAGCTGGTGTTACTTAATCTGAGTATCACTCGGTGCTGAGGGAAGAACTAACTGTAGAAGCTGTGGTTAGGGTCGAAATTTTGAGATTAGTAAGTTAACTTGATTTCTACCAATTGTCATGAAGGATACACGAGCTGAATTTGAGTAAATGTGTGTTAAATTCCAGGTAGAAGAGAGTGAAGCTGAGTTGCAGGACGATTAGAAGCAACTCGGGGTTGTTTAAGAATATCTCTCAAACGAAGAGGATTTTCCTTATGAGACTTTGAGGTAAGATAAAAGATTTAGATCTTTACCAGCTGTAGAAGAAAGGAAGTTTTGAATTTGGCTAGACTGTGATGTTTAGCAGGTTAAAGGAAGAAGTAGAAGGAAAGAAGGAAAATTGTGTCGCTACTACAGTAGTATCGCTGAAGAGCGGGAGACTGAGTAGCGAAGCGAGTGCCGCTGGTAACGCAAAAGGGGCTTTGCGTCTCACAACTCTCGATGAAGTCTCGCTGGGTATCGCTTGTCAGGTAATCTCGCTAGTCTCGTTCAATCGGGTATCGGTAGTACAGTGTCCTAAAGTGTAGTTTCGTTGGTAAACTCGCCAAGAGATATGTAGTGTCGCTAATTGTGAATATTTTGGGAAAAAGAGAGTTCGGTGATGAAACGAGTATAGAGTTTAATTATGTATACTAAATAGGTATAGAAAGGAAGTTTAAGGAGAAACCTAACGCGAGAAATGTGTATTTACAGGCCAGGAAGAGGTCGGGAAGGTGTACAACCCACTCAGAGCCAAGACAAGTTGTGAGTGATTATTTGTTAATATATCAAATACTTTTAGCTAGTTTTAATGATAACAGGTATGTGAAATCTGTCATATGGAGTAGTTATGGATTGATTGTGTTGTACTCTAAGAATTTAAGAATGTATATGATATCAGTGCTGAGGGACCATGTGTGAAGGCACTTGAATAGTTGGTGGATGTGGATTCCAATGCTCAGGGACAATGTGTGAAGGCATGTGGAAATCCAATGCATGTAATAACTCAGTGCTGAGGGATAGGTGAAGGCACTTGAGCAGTGTATTGAAAGGGAACCCAGTGCTGAGGGAATTAAATGCGAAGGCACATGGGAACTCCGTTCTGGTAAAACTCAATGCTGAGGGACAGTATGTGAAGGCATTTGAGGGATTATATATCGAGCGAAGGAGTGTGGAAGTATCCATACATAGACATGTGATATTTTGATGTTTCATGCCCACTCGTATTCAAGTAGTGTAATAATAATTGGGAAAATTTAAGTTTATCACTCATTGGGCATTAGGCTCACGCGTTTCTTTTGTCTGTTCGTTTCAGGTAGCAAGCGTGTCCGGGACGCCTAGCCTACAGAAGATCCTCGTCTGGGCTTAATTTGGACCAGTCTTTGGGATAGTTGTAAATACCCCGTATATGTAAATGCTTTATTTTGTCAAACATGTTCCTTAGGTTTGTAGGGGTTTTGTTTCTGAATGTATACAGAGAACACTCATCTTAAAGCGTTGGGTTAGTTTATGGAATAATATAGCATATAAATAAGATTGCATGAGCATAAGCTGATTGTTCTTTAGTTACTTTAGAATACAGGTGTGTGCTGGTTCACACTCATTTCCCGAGTAGTAAGGGTAGTCTGGGAGGGGGTGTGACATGATCAAATTCTATGAACTTTATGTGAGTTCCATGTGTAGTATAATGAATTGTTTCGTCATATAATTATATACACAAACTGAGCAATAGTATGTGAACTATATGAATAAGTACGTGTGATATGGTATAAGGTTGAAGGAAAATATAAGAATGTTGAAGGTGTTGGAATTGTTGAGATACTATCAATTAATCTGAACGGATTTCAATGTTGAGGTACTGAGGAGAACGCATGAATGCTGTCTGTGTACATGTTTAGTTTTGTGTTAGTAATGTGTTGATTGTCATGAATTGTGTTATAATGAATTATTATGCAAAGCATCTTTACTTCATGAAATACATAAAGGAAACCCAATGCTGAGAGATGAGGGAAAAGCATGAGGGAAATCCTGTGTTTGAAACACTCAGTGCTGAGAGATGTAGAGAAGGCACTGGAGTATTCTAGAATCCAGTACTGAGGGACAAGGTGAAGGTACTTGGATAAATCGAGGGCATATTGTAATTAATGATGTTGAGGTGTTGAGAGTACTCCACTCAGCTAGGAAATATCGACGTTGGTGCGTTGAGTTTTCTCCGCCCAATTAGGGTCACTTCGACGTTAAGCAGCGTTGAATTACTCTCCGCCTCAACTAGGGAAGGAAATTTAAGGAAACGGTTTGTAAATAATGTTTCCATAGATAATCATGAGTGATTAATTTATATCTTGCTGTATGTTAGTTATGAATTTAGCTGGGTTTATATTTTCATATAATGTCGAGAAAAACTTTAAACTAGTCACTCACCGAGCGTTTAAGCTCACGCTTTCCTTGTTTCTTTGTTTTATTTTTCCAGGTAGCGAGCGTGTCTGAGGTGCTTAGCCTATAGTAGAAACTCGTCTGGGCCTGTTTTAGAATCTAGGAATTGCATAATTGTAAATCCTAAACCTATTTAAATATTGTACATATTGTAAGGATTGAGAAAGTTATGTATGGATGTTGTTGTAAATATTAAGTCTTATGGGAGTCAGGATAGTTATGATAGCTTAACCCTGGTGTGGTTGTGATTATAGATTACTGAATATGTGTTTATCAGGTTATATTCTAAGACATCAGGGTTGTGTGATGAATGCTTTAAGGGTAATGGAGTCTATTATTTCACACTCACTTCCGGGTTAGGAGGGAATTCGAGAGGGAGTGTGACATTATTGTTGTCTTTTAATTTCTCTGTTATTTTTTTTTTTTTTGCTTATTTCTATAGTAGAAGTGAAAAGCTTTTTTCAATAATTAATTTTTGTTTGTCTATGGTCATGATTAGAAATATCAAGTGAACATGAATGTGAAGGAATCGAATTCATTAGTAGAAGCACGTGAATACGTGTGCTTTTAATTTACGTTTTGAGTCTACAATAACATACAGAGAAATTTAAACATGTTTTACTATGAAGAAATTCAAAGAGAAAGAATATACTTTTGAAGACAACTCTTCAATTTTCTCCAATTTTTCACTACATCTACGATCTCTTCAATCACGACAGGACACTACCACTAAGATCTTTCTCACTATTCTCTGGCAAGGAAAAAGTTTGTGGTAACCTCTTTTCTTTTTTTGGAAAACAAAGGAAGATTTTATCAATTTTTACAGAAAAATACCTTTTTTGCAAATTTGTGAGAAATGATGAGAGATTGAGAGACTATTAAAAGGAAAGTTTATAGAATGTTCATTTACTATGTCCATATCTATTCATGAGAGGGAAGGAGGAAGTTAATTACAACTTCCCTTAACTCACCTTTAACTCCCCTTAACCATGGGGAGTTAAAATTCAACTACGGTTAAATTAAATCATATTTATTTTAATTGAATTGAATAAACAAAAATTAATTAATCTAATTAATTAATATATATTAATTAAATATCATATATTTAATTAATATTACATTTGAATTATATTCAAATGTATTTCCCTCTCACAACCTATAATTTAAATCTGAATCTCATTTATAATCTATTTAAGTTATAGTTTTACTATGAATCACATTCATTATACTTAATATTTGAATCTCATTGAAATATATTATTCTCTCATATTACATAATTTAATTTTGAATCTAATTCGTTTAGTTTTGAATCTAATTCAAAAATAACTTTATATTATAATGTATCTCTATACATTATATTAATTGTATCATATACAACCCTTATAATTTGAACAATTCAAATGCTTTCAAAAGTAATTATTCCTTGTTTTACCCTTAGTGAGCTAGCAATGGATCTATAAATTAGAAGCTCTAATGATACGAGATTAATTAATTAATTAAACTCTTTAATTAATTAATCAACATTCATTAACTGTGGGTCACTCCAATAAAGACCCACAATTGTACTTTTCACACTGTAGATATATTGATGTATCCACAAATATAACCAATCAACAACAAGTCGACATTTCACGAATTACTCGTAATTACAGTCGAATCAAATTGTTGTTTTACCTTGGTAATTCCATCTAACTTCTTAAGTCTCACTGCACCTCTAATGAACGACCTGTTTATGATCTTAGCATAAAAAAAACCCTATTGGGCCAGAGAGAGGGAGGGGCCCCATTGTTCAAGATCGGAATCAGCACTTAAGGGAGCAATTCATCTACTTACTCTAAATACAAGAAGAAGTAAATTTCATCTCGTGTAGTTATGTTCCCAGCTCCCAACTGAGACAAATCCCCAAAATGGTAGGCATATTGAGTCGGTGAATTTGGCTACTCTCACCTATACAGATCAAAAGATTGCCCTCATAGACAGGAGTTTATAACTCACGCAGGATTGAGGTCGAGTTACCTATGGTCATCCTATAAAATGTTAATCTCTTCAGTCAACGGTGTTATAAAGAGAGATTAGTCATTTTACGGTCTGGTCTTATACAAACTCTTTGTATAGGATACTCCTACTCGCATGGCTCCACATGAACGATTTGGATGAAATCGTTTGTAACACTTACAACTTTTGTAATATTTACAAAGTGGGTCGTATTCGTAATGTCACAAGGATAAGGCACCCAATCTTATTCATATACTACAAATCATTTAGGTTATTACTTGAACATGATCCACCTGTATGTTTACCATATATTGTTCAAGTTACATAAAATAACCTTGGACCTTTCTTGAATGGATTTGCGTATATAAAATAATCAATCATTATTTCAAATAACTTATTAACTATGAGCCTTCAGGACATACATCCCAATGAAATGAACGTTTACATACTTTGAAATCTTGAATATTCTTGAACCTTTCAATTTAACTGCTTGCAATCTCTACTTACACTTCTCATCAATGCATTTAACATAAAGCACCCCTTTGTTAGATTTCTTTATTGAAAACTGCAAATTCTCTCTTGCAGAAAAATAATTGTCCTACCTCCTATTGGGATTTGTGCTCTAAAGCTCGATAGTCAATAAGTTATTTAATAATTATTAATTTAATTATTAAAAATGCAATATTAAATTATCTATTACAATAAAAATGCAATATTCTTATATGTAATCTTGAAACAATATGTGGTAGACATACAAGTAGATCATGCTCAAGTAATAAACTAAAGGGTATATAGTCTATGGATAAGATTGAGTGTCTTATCCTTGTGACACTATAGATACGACTTACTTTGTAATAGTTATAAATGATTTGACCCAAATCATTCATGTGGAGACATGTCAGTGGGGTATCCTATACAAATAGTTTGTATAAGACTAGACCATGAAATTTTTAATCTTTCTTTGTAAATTTGTTAATTGAAGAGATTAATATTTCACAAGATGATCATATTTGACTCGATCTTAATCCTAAGTGAGTTATGAAATCTTGCCTGTGATGAGTCGTCCTTTGATTTATATGGGTGAAAATGGCCCATGTCGTCAACTCATTATGCCTACCATTTTGGGATTTGACTAAATAGGAAGCTGATAACGTAATTTCACAAGATGGAATTCACTTCCTCCCATATAGGGAAAGTAGATGAGTAGTTTCATTAAGTGTTGACTCCAAGACTTGAACAAAGGGTCTCACCCTCTCACTAGCCCGAGAAGGACTTGGTTTATGGTTGGACCATATATACAAATTGTTCATTCGAGGATAATGATACTTAAGAAGAGAGAGGTAATTATAGGGGTAAAATGAACTTTTGACCCAACTATTTTATGAATGACTCGTGAAGGATTGACTTGCTTGTAAATGTTATATCCATAGATGCAACTTGTGCTACAGTGCATAAGACTGTAACTATATGTCTATAGTGGTTTACCCTATAGTTAATGAATAAATATTAATTAATTAAAGAGTTTAATTAATTAATATTGTGGCATTAGAGCTTATAATCTGTAGGTCTATAAGGTCTCCTTTCTAGCTCACAATCGACCAACAAGCATCAAAAGTATTGAAAGAAAAATTTGAAATGTTTAAATTTATTTAAGGAAAAATATATTTATTGTATTTGATACAATCAATATAGGGCTCTTTTCAAATATAGCAAAAAAAACCAAAATATTTACAAATATAGAAAAATTTCACTGTCTATCTACGATAGACCATGATAGATCACGATGTTATTAGTTGTAAATATTTTCAACAATTTTACCATTAAGACAATTTCCCATCAATATAAGTATTAATATATTATAGTTCACTATTATTATTTAGTTAATTTGAATGAGATATAAATTAAACTATATAATATTGGAAAATTAATGCATTTGCATATAACTAAAATACTTAACCATTTAATATGAATAAGATTCAAATTAATACTGTAGAATATGAGAGAATTAATGCATTTAGATATGATTCAAATAACTTATCATTTTGATATAAAATAGAAAAATTGATTAATTAAAGTAGGTTTAAATACTACTTTGATCCACATACATTCATAAATGGCTCATTTTCTAGTCCTTAAACTTTAAAAAAGTTCATTTTAGTCCCTAAACTTTAAAATTGGTCCTTGGTGTTAGTCTATTGTTAAACTAACAGATTTTATGGGGTGGCTTTTTCCCATGAGATAATTAGTCAACAAGGTCATTTAAGGGGCATTTTGCATGCAGAGTTGAGTTGAGTTGGATTAGTAATTATTGTCTGGAAGGTTGAATTACCTATGGAGTTAAATTATTGTGTCTAGATGCTGAGTTAGTTGAGTTGAGTTAGGGTATCTGGTCCAATTTTTCTAAACGAATTTGATTTTGTCTTGCATTTTTCTTTTCTTTCTTACTTTCTTACTTTCTTTCTATTTTTTTTTATTTTGCTAAAATTTTTAACCTAAAAAAATGCTTAATTTTTTTTTCTATTTTATCATAACAAATTCTTACAAAGTAAACATATTGTTGAATGAGAAATTTTGAACCGATCACAAATTGTCACGTCATTTGCCAAATTAATGACGAAATTATGAATAATTGAATTTGAGACCAATTAGAAGTTGACAGGCGCCTCAAATTGAAATTAAAGACATAAATTGGCAAATCTCGATGACGCCACGTGTTTTCGTTTTGACCGGTGGATTAAATAAAATAATTTGGCCCAGTTTGATACCATTATTTGAGATAAAATCCAATTGATACTTAAAATAAGCTTGATTTGGCCAAAAAAACCAATTAAGGCCCAAATCCAATTTGTTGGGTCCAAGGGCCAAGTTCATGGACCAACCAAGCCCAAGTCCACAAAGTCGACCTAAAAACTCTATAAATAGAAGAGTTCTCTTCATTTGAGAGGTTCAAAATATTCTACACTTTAGAGCCTAGAGAGAATTCTCCCTACAGTTAGAAGACTTCTAACTCCAGAAGCTGAACCAGACTTGAAAACAGAAGTTCTTTGAAACATGTACATTCTTCCAAGGCTCCAACTTCAAGAACATCCATGCGCTCTACTTTCATACATCAAGTGTACGCATTCAACTGAGATAGCATCAGAAGATCAAGTACTAGAAATCGAACCACATTCGCATCAAATCTATATCAACTTAAGTTCAAATCCACGAAATAAGTTTCTTAGGAAACCTCATGCAAACAAACTGGCATTACCAGTAGGACCTCTCTACCTCTCATCTCTCTCTCAACAACCAATCAAGCAATGGTCTCCAAGAAATCTACGTCCAAAGCTCCTGCTGCAAGCGACAACTACACGGGACCCATCACCCACAGTCGCTCAAAGGAGGTCATGCAAGAGAAGGAATAAGGTTTTACCATCACGGAGAACATTTGGAGGCGATTGATAGAATCTCCTAAAGGGAGATTGTCATTAAAGAAAATCCTTTGTTTGACAACTGTACTCCTACTTCTGACCGACCTAAGAAGGAATCACACCCTAATGTGATATCTGTCATGATGGTTGATGTAACGGCAGAGGCAGCCATGGCGGAAATGGAGAGGAAAATAAATCTCCTAATGAAGGCTGTTGAGGAGCGAGATCATGAGGATCGCTATCTTGAGAGATTAGATGCAGGCTCGAGAAACTGCTGAGTCGAGCCAAACTCCCGTCGGCAAAGCAAATGAAAAAGGAAAAAATCAGTTGCAGAACGCTCAATTGCAACAATCAACCTCTGTTGGCTCTTTGTCAGTCCAACAACTACAAGACATGATCACCAATTCTATTAGAGCCTAGTATAGAGGGCCTTTACAAACTACTTTCATATACTCCAAGCCATATACCAAGAGGATCAACAACCTCAGAATGCCTGTTGGGTATTGGCCTCTAAAGTTCCAACAGTTTGACAAAAAGGGCAACCCAAAGCAACATGTTGCCCACTTTGTTGAAACATGCGAAAACGCGGGAAATAGAGGAGATCTTTTAGTCAAGCAGTTTGTTCGAACTCTAAAAGGAAACATTTTTTTTCTAGTACACCAATCTGGAGCCGGCAGTGACTGATAGCTAGGAGCAATTAGAAAGAGAATTCTTAAATCATTTCTATAGTACTAGGCATACTGTGAGCATGATAGAGCTGACCAACACCAAGCAGCAGAAAGAAGAGCCAGTCATTGACTACATCAATTGATGGAGGGCTTTGAGTCTTGACTGCAAAGACCAGCTCACCGAACTATCCACGGTGGAGATGTGCACCTAAGGCATGTATTGGAGTCTTCTTTACATTCTACAGGGGATAAAGTCCCGCACGTTTGAGGAGTTGGCAACTCGCACCTATGATATGGAGCTGAGCACCGCCAATAAGGGGACAAAAGATTTCCTAGTCCCCGAAGTAAAGAAAGAGAAGAGGGAGATGAAAGGCACGGAAAAGATCACAAAGAGTACCACGAAAGAATCCATGGTCATTAACACGACCCCATTGGAATTTTCCTCCAAAGGAAAAGAAGAAAGAGCTGGAAGGAAAGACAATGGAGGCGAGAGGCGTCACTTAACCTTAAAAGAAAGACAAGAAAAGGTTTACTCGTTTCCTGACTCCGATTTTGCAAACATGTTGGATCAACTATTGGAGAAACAACTTATTCAATTTCCAGAGTGCAAGCGACTTAAGTAGTTAGGGAAGGTCAATGATCTCAACTACTGCAAATATCACAGGGTCGTCAACCATCCAATTGAGAAATGCTTCGTGCTGAAAGAGCTGATTCTGAAGTTAGGTCGTGAAAAGAAGATTGAGCTGGATTTGGATGAAGTAGCTCAGACAAATCACGCTGTCGTGGCAATGGCTTCAAGTATTCTGCCATTAACACCCTTTCATGAAAAGGAAAGCTCGATCCAGTTCGAAACCTTTGAGCCTATAGTTGTTCGATTCCAACAAGAAATCGTGAAAACAAACTCCCAAAAAGAAGGAAAAACATGTCGAAGAAGATAATGAATGGTGGACCATCGTGACCTATAAGAAAAAGAGGCATTCAAATTCCATCCAAAAGGAATTGCGCTTCCGAGAAGAGGAAGCAAAACCTAGAAAAAGAAAAGTAAGAAGAAAGCAAGGACGTCCAAGCTTGTCAAGGAAGAGAATGAGGGCTTTCCTCAGTTTCGACGACCAATAACTCTAGCGGAATTCCTCTCAAGAAATTTCCTTGATAGTCATCCAGAGGAAATACTAGAAATTGTCACGTGTCATGTTGTTAACACAACGAAAGGCGAGGGTAGTCCTTCATATTCAGTGGGGACAGCAGTCGAATTAGGAGACTTACCATCATTCGGCGTAAATGACCTATCCCTCCCTCAAACAACTAAGACCACCCTCATCGGCGCGTTGTTAGATTCAAGGACATCGAATCCAAGCGTCCCAACCTTGACAACATGCACATGCACCTCTTGCTCCACATCCATAGCCTTTTCGGATGAAGACTTATTGCTAGGATCCAAACTGCATAACAGGCCGTTGTTTGTTTCAAGATATATACAAGAACAAAGAGTTGGTCAGATTCTCATTGATGATGGATCCACCGTCAATATAATGCATAAATCGACTATGAAGTAATTAGGCATTTCAAGGGAGGAATTTTCGAGCAACAAACTGGTAATCCAAGGCTTTAACCAAGGTAGTCAGCAAACAATTGGCATGATATAGTTGGAACTTACTATCGTTGACTTAAAGGCCAACACTCTATTTCATATTATAGACTCAAAGACAACTTATAAGTTGTTGCTAGGGCATCCTTGGATTCATGGAAATGGAGTGATAACGTCCACATTACATCAATGCTTCAAGTTTGATAACTTGTAGAAATACAAGTTATTACAGCCCTTTTCTTAGAAAATAGAGATTAAATAGAGAATCATGCAGCAGTTGATGTTAAATTCTATTGATAAATCTTCCTATGCATTCTACTCTTGTAAATTGATGAAGATAATTGTTTCATAGCTTTTTGAGCCTAAAACGCATGTTTTAACGCAGGAACGCAGCAACCTGTAGATTCTTAACGCAGGACTATGCGTGGCAACCTGTGGCGCGTTGACACCCGCTCAGTGCAGGATGATGTGTTAGAACATATGGATGCGGCGACATGAGTGAACGCATGAACCTAAATTCTTCATGGACGCATAATGACCAGAAATGCAAGGCAGCAGAAAATCAGATCAAAATCTTGAGAGATTGTCGGAAGATTGACATGTATGATCTGTGGCTAAAGTGGTGGATCTAAATTGAACCGAGAATTACGTAATTAGGCGAGATGGACGCACGACATCAATTTCCTCCAATCACACAGATTTGCCATTGATTAAGAACGCAACCTCTATAAAAGGGTAGACCTGTAAGCTGAAAAAAGGTTGTTGATTCTTGGAAGAATTCCTAGGTGACAGCAGAGTTCTCTCTAGAAGACAACCGGAGACGAATAGCTCGAGAGAGAAGAGTCTTCCCTCCCCCTGACCATTGATAAGCACTTGAAAAGTGCTTTCTATTCTCTCAAATTAAGGGAGTTTATATTAGATTTCACTTGTTTGCTAGTGGTTTTCAGGTTAAAATGAGGAAAATTAGAAGAAAAGACTAAAAGATCAAAACCGAGCAAGAATACCGCGAAAAAGAGCTGAAAAACCCAAAATGGCAGAAATTGGGGCAGTGTCGCGGCGCTAAAACCCGAGAGCTAACTTTTCTGATCGCAGCCCTAGCGTCGCGGCGCTCTCCAACAGCGTCGCGGCGTAGAATTTTCAATAGCGCCGCGGCGCCAGTTTTCCTTAAATGAAAAATTGTTATTTTTGGTAAATTTTTGGGCGGCCAAACTCTATAAATTTGGGGGTTTCCAACAGCCCTAGGCATCAAAATCAAATCAAGGAAGTGCAGACCTAAAGAGGCACAAAAAGGAGAGAATTGAGTGAGAGTTCAAAGAGTGAGTTAGTTGCAAGGAAGAGGAAAAGAGTTCGAGATAGTCGTGGTGCCCTTCGAATTCCGACGTGAGAGCCAAGGAGATCGTGACGGTGCTACCTCAATCAAGAGCCTCTTTTCAGTAGAGTTTCCCTTTCTTTACACTCTTTCTTTGTTTATTTTGCTCAACATGTTGCTTCAAGCTATGAGTGGCTAAACTCTTTAGTATTAGGGTTTTGATGATTTGTTTATGAAATTATGTTGATCTTGTAGACTTTCATGGTTTTGTTGGAATGATTATGATTTTCATTGTTATTGTGTGTAACTCTTATGGATTGGCCATCTTTACATGTTAGGTTAGATGTATGATTGAGAGATTGTATGTTTAACTTGATCCATAACAATGAATTATTGTTAATCTATCACGAGAGTAGTTAGGTTGACAATAAAAGTTGTTAAAGACTATTTTTAATGCCATGTAATTTTGTATTGGTTTTAAGAGATTAGTAATCAATCGAGTTGCATGAGAAAGGGTTGTTTTTGAGAGAAAATAACTTGGAATTAAGTTTCTAGACTTAGGCATATGAATGACAATAAAATCCATAAAAACCTATAATATTGCATGATGAAATAAACAAGGATTCATTACTCTAGAACTCTCTTTGACTCTTGTGTTTCTCACTTTAATACTTTCCTTATTTGATTTATATTTTCCATAAATCATAATTTTCAAATTCAATCCTCAAATAAAATTGATTCAACTCTAGAATAGCTAAGTAACGTAAACCTTCACAATTGGATCTCTAGTGGAACGATATTCAGACTTAACCGTCTTATATTATAACTTGACCCGTACACTTGCGGTTAATACTCAAAGTGCGCATCAAGTTTTTGGCGCCGTTGCCGGGGACCCAAAGAACGGTTTTTGTTATTTAATATTCATTAGAAGTGATAGATCTTAATTTGAGGTGTATATTATTTGGTTGATTATTTATTTATGTATTGATATTTTATTTTATTGTATTTCATATATATATATATATTTTCCTTTTTTATTTTATTTTATTTTGATTAATTTGTTGGTTTATGCCTCGTGATAAACCTCCTCCCTCTTGATCCCGAGATTGATAGGACTTATAGAAGGAATCTAAGGGCTTTACTCAATCAAACTGAGGAGATGGCGGAGGAGATACCCAAGGCAATTAGGGACTACTTTCAACCCATGTTAGCGGCAAATCAACCCGGAATAATGAATGTGCCCATCAATGTCAACAATTTTGAGTTGAAACCGGGATTGATCCAAATGGCTAGAGAATTAGCCTTTAGAGGAAGAAGCAATGAAGATCCTCACAAGCACTTGCGATCCTTCTTGGAGATATGCGGAACGGTAAAGATGAATGGCGTTTCTAATGATGCTATTAAACTAAGACTCTTTCCTTTCTCTTTACAGGACCGTGCAAAAGATTGGTTGGAAACCATTCCTCCGGATAGCATTACAACGTGGGAGATCTTAGCTCAAGCTTTCTTGAACAAATATTTTCCACCGGCTAAATCTCAAAGACTAAGGACAGAGATTGGAACATTCCGCCAACTTGAGGATGAACAATTATATGAGGCTTGGGAGAGGTATAAGGATCTCTTGAGAAGGTGCCCTCAACATGGTTACCCGGATTGGTTGCAAATTCAACTCTTCTACAATGGATTAGTAAGCTCAACCAAATCCATCTTAGATGCAACCGCCGGAGGATCAATCTTCTCCAAGAATGCTCAAGAAGCCTATACCATAGTAGAAGACTTGGCCAATATATCTTACAATTGGCCATGTGAACGGGTTTCTCCAATCATCCTAAAAGCCGCTGGATTGTATAAGGTGGATGAGGTAAACTCACTCAAAGCCCAAATGGCTTCCCTTACTAATGCTCTTTCTAAATTAACTGCAGGAGGCCGAGCTCAAACAAATCCACCATCTATAGCCTCTCTTGTCGCTTTAGCATCGGAGATGGCCACACAAAAGGAGTTGGAACAAGGAGATAATGAGACGGCCAACTATGTTGATAGAGGACATTATAGAGGCCACCAACACCAACAACTTCCAACTCATTACCATCCTAACTTGAGGAACCATGAAAACTTTTCTTATGCTAACAATAGGAATGTTTTGCAAGGTCCTCCTGGTTTACCCAATGTAGGTCCATCACACACCGAAAAGAAGTCCAACTTAGAAGACTTGATGATAGAGTTCATAAAAGAATCAAAAGGAAGGACCACCGCATTGGAAAGCACTGTACAAAGCCATGGTAAGGCCATTCACAACATTGAGGTGCAAATAAGCCAAATCGCCACCTCACTCCAAACAATGCAAAAGGGCAAATTTCCTAGTTGTCCCGAGATAAATCCAAAGGAGTGCAAGACCATGACTTTGAGGAGTGGAAAAAGGCTATCCACTCCCTTGATGATAGATGAGGATGATGAGCAAGAGGTAGATGACACTATCCAAGAGCCAATTTTAGAAGATGAATCGAAGAAGATCTTAGAAAGGGAGGTAAAGGTAAAAGAGTTAACATCTTCAAGTAAGTCATCTAACCCTCTACCCGTTTTACCCAATACTATGCCATATCCTCAACGTTTTAAAAAGAAAGAAATAGACTCCCAATTTGCTAAATTTCTTGAGTTGTTCAAAAAGCTTCACATTAACATCCCATTTGCTGAGGCTTTAGAGCAAATGCCTAACTATGCTAAATTCATGAAAGATGTCTTGTCTAAAAAGAAAAAGTTTGGGCAATATGAGATGATTAGCATGACTGAGGAATGCAGTGCTGTGCTACAAAAGAAGCTACCAAAAAAATTGAAAGATCCAGGGAGTTTTACTATACCCTGGACTATTGGTTCTTTAAATGTTACTAAAGCTCTTTGTGATCTTGGTGCTTCTATTAATTTGATGCCTTTATCTGTCTATAGGAAACTTAACATTGGAGAGGTGCAACCTACCACCATCACCTTGCAACTTGCTGACAGATCGTTAGCCTATCCTAAAGGTATTGTTGAAGATGTATTGGTAAAAGTTGACAAATTCATCTTCCCTGCAGATTTTGTAGTACTGGACATGGAGGAAGACTCTGAGATTCCTATCATACTTGGGAGGCCATTCCTAGCAACTGGAAAGGCTATCATAGATGTCCAACAAGGGAAGTTGACTCTAAGGGTAAATGATGAGAATGTGGTATTTGATATTTACAAGTCCTTGAGTCATCATGATGAGAGAAGTCCTTGCCATGCTATAGACATAATTGATCATACTATTTTTAAGCATATAGAAGTTATGTTGGCTAGTGATCATCTAGAACAAAGCATAATGGATGTTGAGAATGAAGATACAATTTTTGATGAAATAGCCTTTTATGCTAGGTGGTTAGATAGTTTGCCAATATGTTCTAAAATGGATCGACCTATACCTTTGGCTCCCTTGCATGCGGTGAATGATATTAAGAACACTAAGCTTGAATTAAAGGTGTTACCTCCTCACTTAAAATATGCATTCTTAGATGATTTATCTTCTTTTCCTATTATAATATCTTCTGATCTTAATCCTGGTGAAGAAGAAAAATTGTTGAGAGTATTAAGAGATCATAAGTCTGCCATTGGTTGGTCTATTGAGGACCTTAAAGGTATTAGTCCATCGGTCTGTATGCACAGAATCTTGATGGAAGATACCTTTAAACCATCAGTAGAGCACCAAAGGAGACTTAATCCCACCATGAAGGAGGTAGTTAAGAAAGAAGTGCTCAAGCTTTTGAATGTAGAAATCATATATGCCATATCTGACAGTCCATGGGTAAGTCTTGTTCAAGTGGTACCCAAGAAAGGTGGTATGACTGTGGTTAAGAATGAAACAGATGAAATGATAGCTACTAGAACTGTAACAGGATGACGTGTATGCATTGATTATAGGAAGTTGAATAAGGCTACTAGGAAAGATCATTTTCCCCTTCCTTTTATAGATCAAATGCTTGATAGACTTGCAGGATATTCTCATTATTGCTTCCTAGATGGATACTCAGGTTATAATCAAATTGTCATTGCTCCTGAGGATCAAGAAAAGACAACATTTATATGTCCTTATGGGACATTTGCCTTTAAGAGAATGCCATTTGGTTTATGTAATGCCTCTGCCACTTTTCAACGTTGTATGATGTCTATTTTTCAGGGGCTCATTGAAGATATAATGGAGGTTTTTATGGATGATTTTTCTGTATTTGGGTCTTCATTTGATTCCTGTCTTGCTAATCTAACTCGTGTTTTGCAGAGGTGTCAAGATGCTAACCTTGTTCTAAATTGGGAGAAGTGTCACTTCATGGTGAAGAAAGCTATCGTCCTGGGGCACAAAGTCTCTCGAAAGGGATTGGAGGTGGATAGGGCTAAAATAGCCGCCATTGAACAACTGCCACCCCCCAACAATGTGAAAGGAGTCAAAAGCTTCTTAGGGCATGCTGGGTTTTATAGGAGATTTATTAAAGATTTTTCTAAAATTGCTAAACCCTTGAGTAATTTGCTAGAAAAGGAAGCTAAGTTTATCTTTGATAATGCATGCCTATCAGCTTTTAATACTTTGAAGGAAAGACTAATTTCTGCACCTATTATTGTTGTACCAGAATGGAGTCAATCTTTTGAGATCATGTGTGATGCTAGTGACTATGCTTTAGGAGCTGTTTTAGGCCAACGTAAAGATAACATGTTTAGGGCAATTTACTATGCTAGTAGGACTCTTGATAATACTATACAGTTGCATTGGTGCCAAAAACTTGATGCGCACTTTGAGTGTTAACCGCAAGTGTATGGGTCAAGTTATAATATAAGACGGTTAAATCCAAATATCGTTCCACTGGAGATCCAATTGTGAAGGTTTAAGTTACTTAGCTATTCTAGAGTTGAATCAATTTTATTTGAGGATTGAATTTGAAAATTATGATTTATGGAAAATATAAATCAAATAAGGAAAGTATTAAAGTGAGAAACACAAGAGTCAAAGAGAGTTCTAGGGTAATGAATCCTTGTTTATTTCATCATGCAATATTATAGATTTCATGGATTTTATTGTCATTCATATGCCTAAGTCTAGAAACTTAATTCCAAGTTATTTTCTCTAAAAAACAACCCTTTCTCATGCAACTCGATTGATTACTAATCTCTTAAAACCAATACAAAATTACATGGCATTAAAAATAGTCTTTAACAACTTTTATTGTCAACCTAACTACTCTCGTGATAGATTAACAACAATTCATTGTTATGGATCAAGTTAAACATACAATCTCTCAATCATTCATCTAACCTAACATGTGAAGATGGCCAATCCACAAGAATTACACACAATAACAATGAAAAGCATAATCATTCCAACAAAACCATGAAAGTCTACAAGATCAACATAATTTCATAAACAAATCATCAAAACCCTAAAACTAAAGAGTTTAGCCACTCATAGCTTGAAGCAACATGTTTGAGCAAAATAAACAAAGAAAGAGTGTAGAGAAAGGGAAACTCTACTGAAAAGAGGCTCTTGATTGAGGTAGCACTGTCACGATTTCCTTGGCTCTCACGTCGGAATTCAAAGGGCACCACGACTATCTCGAACTCTTTTCCTCTTCCTTGCAACTAACTCACTCTTTGAACTCTCACTCAATTCTCTCCTTTTTGTGCCTCTTTAGGTCTGCACTTCCTTGATTTGATTTTGATGCCTAGGGCTGCTGGAAACCCCCAAATTTATAGAGTTTGGCCGCCCAAAAATTTACCAAAAATAACAATTTTTCATTTAAGGAAAACTGGTGCCACGGCGCTATTGAAAATTCTGGGACAGCGCCGTGACGCTGTTGGAGAGCGCCGCGACGCTAGGGCTGCGATCAGAAAAGCTAGCTCTCGGGTTTTAGCACTGCGACACTGCCCCAATTTCTGCCATTTTGGGTTTTTCAGCTCTTTTTCGCAGTATTCTTGCTCGATTTTGATCTTTTAGTCTTTTCTTCTAATTTTCCTCATTTTAACCTAAAAACCACTAGCAGACAAGTGAAATCTAATATAAACTCCCTTAATTTGAGAGAATAGAAAGCACTTTTCAAGTGCTTATCAACACCCCAAACTTAGAAATTTGCTAGTCCCGAGCAAAGAATAAAATCAAATAATAGGGAGTTTAGATGAAGAAGTGTGCAATTGACTCATGTCTCAGAGAATAGCATTTAAAGCTTAAGTAGAAACATGCAAGCATATCCATATTGTTATAATCATTCAAGGCCCAATCTTGTTATCTCCCATGTGTGTGTGTGCAAACCTCCTTCAATTTAAAATACTAGAACTCAAATTAGGACTTAAGAGAGTTTCTTTAGTTTTCCCCCTACTCTAGCTCATGCACCAATCTTCAAGCTTTCATACATTTCAAGTGAGTAATATGTCCACTGAGGTGCCTTTCAATCATTTTTTTTTCATGGGCCCTAAACTTGCATTCTTTTACCTAGAGACACTAGCTTTCACACATTCACTGTAGGGACTCGTACCTAGTCAATTCCCAGGCGTCCTTACTGATCACAGCAAAGGCAGCTCTTTTTACCCCTATCCATGCATACTCATTACAAGTTTAACATTCAAAAAAATAGATAAATAAAGCTCATACATTTTGTGTACACTTTTTCTTTTCTCAAGGCATGTATACTCTTTTCTTTTTCCTTAGTCTAAGATTATAAGCTATCATGCATTTCTACTCTCTAACCGGTGGAGCCTTTCGGAGTGACAACCAAATATACCCAGCTTAATCCTTTTTTTCAATTAAAGATTTTAATTTAAAGTGACTACGTGCTCAAGAATATGGGAAATTTTAAGAGGGACTTAAATGAATTTAAATCAAGATAGTGTTATTCTATTTCCATAATAAGTCATCTATCATGCAAATTCGAATCTCATCATGGGCAATCAACATCAAGGCACACAACCCTAACCAACATTCCCATTAACTTTGAAAACTCCAAAATTTTCAAATTTTTTCAAAAATTCACATGCATATGATCATTGAAACCTTCACTAACATGCATAGCAGGATAAGAAAACACACAAAAGCACGAAAGACACCTCCCACCCCAAACTTAGAATCATGCATTGTCCCCAATGCATAAGAGCATCTAACAGAGAAAGAACGAGCCTGGGAGCAAGCGGGAAGCCACCAAACAGGCTTGGTGTAAGGAGTACTTTGTGTGATGAACCAAGTTCCTGAGAGATAAAGCATATGAGTGACTACAAGGTTTATTGAAAATAAAATAAAAAGAAAAGTAAAGAAAGCAATAAAATTGGGTTGCCTCTCAATCAAAGACAGGAAAGGATGTGAAAATGTGGTTGCAGACCACTTGTCTAGAATTGAGAATGGGGATGCAACATCATGGCCCCCAATTGTTGAGACGTCCCAGATGAACAACTGTATCAGGTGAAAGATAGTTTGCCTTGGTTTGCTGACATAGTTAACTATCTTGCAGGAGGACATTTGCCACCTGACATGAATTCTCAACAAAAGAAGAGATTCCTGCACAATGTTAAGTCTTACCATTGGGAGGACCCTCTTCTCTACAAGGTTTGTGCTGACAACATGATACGGAAGTGCGTGCCTCAAGAGGAAGTGGTAAGTATTCTAAATTCATGTCATGCCTCCCCCTATGGAGGTCACTTTGGACCCACTAGAACTGCATCCAAGGTACTTCAGTCAGGATTTTATTGGCCATCCCTTTTCAAAGACTGTTATACTTTTGTTAAATCATGTGATAGGTGCCAACGTACTGGTAATATTTCTAAACAACATAAGCTTCCAACGAAACCTATCTTGGAAGTGGAGCTCTTTGACGTTTGGGGTATTGACTTTATGGGGCCATTCCCTATTTCTTCTGATGGCTACCTATATATTTTAGTTGCAGTAGATTATGTATCTAAGTGGGTAGAAGCCATAGCCACTAGGACCAATGATGCTCACACTGTTTTAAAATTCCTGCATAAAAACATTTTCACACGTTTTGGTACACCTTGAGCTATTATTAGTGATGAGGGTTCTCACTTTTGCAATAAATTGTTTGAATCCATGATGCAAAAATATAAGGTTAATCATAAAATTGCTACAGCTTATCATCCTCAAACTAATGGCCTTGCTGAGTTATCTAATAGGGAAATCAAGCGGATTTTGGAAAAGACAGTTAAGATCAATAGGAAGGATTGGGCCCTGAAGCTCGATGATGCACTGTGGGCCTACCGCACAGCATTCAAAAATCCAATTGGTACTTCACCGTACAGGTTGGTGTTTGGAAAGGCTTGTCACTTACCTGTAGAGCTCGAGCATAGAGCTTATTGGGCCATCAAGAAGCTGAACATGGATTTTGAGAAGGCTGGTGAGAAACGCCTCTTAGAACTCAATGAGATGGAGGAGTTTCGTGCTCAAGCTTATGAGACTGCCAAACTCTACAAAGAACGCACAGCGAGATGGCATGACAAGAAGATCACCCCATGGACCTTCCTTCCTAGACAAAGAGTATTACTTTTCAACTCACGTTTACGCTTGTTTCCAGGAAAGCTTTGGACACGATGGTCGGGACCCTTTATCATTGTCAAGGTATCACCACACGGGGCCGTGGAATTGCAAAACAATGATGGAACAACCTTCAAAGTGAATGGTCAACGATTGAAGCACTACATCGGTGATGAAGAACGCCGATTTGAGAACCTGGCCTTCATTGCATGATCCATTGGTTTGGTCTAGCTAGAAGACGTTAAACCAAGCGCTCATTGGGAGGCAACCCAACTTTATTGCTTTCTTTACTTTTCTTTTTATTTTATTTTCAATAAACCTTGTAGTCACTCATATGCTTTATCTCTCAGGAACTTGGTTCATCACACAAAGTACTCCTTACACCAAGCCTGTTTGGTGGCTTCCCGCTTGCTCCCAGGCTCGTTCTTTCTTTGTTAGATGCTCTTATGCATTGGAGACAATGCATGATTCTAAGTTTGGGGTGGGAGGTGTCTTTCGTGCTTTTGTGTGTTTTCTTATCCTGCTATGCATGTTAGTGAAGGTTTTAATGATCATATGCATGTGAATTTTTGAAAAAAATTTGAAAATTTTGGAGCTTTCAAAGTTAATGGAAATGTTGGTTAGGGTTGTGTGCCTTGATGTTGATTGCCCATGATGAGATTCGAATTTGCATGATAGATGACTTATTATGGAAATAGAATAGCACTATCTTAAGTTAAATTCATTTAAGTCCCTCTTAAAATTTCTCATATTCTTGAGCACGTAACCACTTTAAATTAAAATCTTTAATTGAAAAAAAGGATTAAGCTGGGTATATTTGGTTGTCACTCCGAAAGGCCCCACCGGTTAGAGAGTAGAAATGCATGATAGCTTGTAATCTTAGACTAAGGAAAAAGAAAAGAGTATACATGCCTTGAGAAAAGAAAAAGTGTACACAAAATGTATGAGCTTTATTTGTCTATTTTTTTGAATGTTAAACTTGTAATGAGTATGCATGGATAGGGGTAAAAAGAGCTGCCTTTGCTGTGATCAGTAAGGACGCCTGGGAATTGACTAGGTACGAGTCCCTACAGTGAATGTGTGAAAGCTAGTGCCTCTAGGTAAAAGAATGCAAGTTTAGGGCCCATGAAAAAAAAAAATGATTGAAAGGCACCTCAGTGGACATATTACTCACTTGAAATGTATGAAAGCTTGAAGATTGGTGCATGAGCTAGAGTAGAGGGAAAACTAAAGAAACTCTCTTAAGTCCTAATTTGAGTTCTAGTATTTTAAATTGAAGGAGGCTTGCACACACACACATGGGAGATAACAAGATTTGGCCTTGAATGATTATAACAATATGGATATGCTTGCATGTTTCTACTTAAGCTTTAAATGCTATTCTCTGAGACATGAGTCAATTGCACACTTCTTCATCTAAACTCCCTATTATTTGATTTTATTCTTTGCTCGGGACTAGCAAATTTCTAAGTTTGGGGTGTTGATAAGCACTTGAAAAGTGCTTTCTATTCTCTCAAATTAAGGGAGTTTATATTAGATTTCACTTGTTTGCTAGTGGTTTTCAGGTTAAAATGAGGAAAATTAGAAGAAAAGACTAAAAGATCAAAACCGAGCAAGAATACCGCGAAAAAGAGCTGAAAAACCCAAAGTGGCAGAAATTGGGGCAGCGCCGCGGCACTAAAACCCGAGAGCTAGCTTTTCTGATTGCAACCCTAGCGCCGCAGCACTCTCCAACAGTGTCGCAGCGTTGTCCCAGAATTTTCAATAGCACCGTGGCGCTGGGGGTTTCCAGCAGCCCTAGGCATCAAAATCAAATCAAGGAAGTGCAGACCTAAAGAGGCACAAAAAGGAGAGAATTGAGTGAGAGTTCAAAGAGTGAGTTAGTTGCAAGGAAGAGGAAAAGAGTTCGAGATAGTCGTGGTGCCCTTCGAATTCCGACGTGAGAGCCAAGGAGATCGTGACGGTGCTACCTCAATCAAGAGCCTCTTTTCAGTAGAGTTTCCCTTTCTTTACACTCTTTCTTTGTTTATTTTGCTCAAACATGTTGCTTCAAGCTATGAGTGGCTAAACTCTTTAGTTTTAGGGTTTTGATGATTTGTTTATGAAATTATGTTGATCTTGTAGACTTTCATGGTTTTGTTGGAATGATTATGCTTTTCATTGTTATTGTGTGTAATTCTTGTGGATTGGCCATCTTCACATGTTAGCTTAGATGTATGATTAAGAGATTGTATGTTTAACTTGATCCATAACAATGAATTGTTGTTAATCTATCACGAGAGTAGTTAGGTTGACAATAAAAGTTGTTAAAGACTATTTTTAATGCCATGTAATTTTGTATTGGTTTTAAGAGATTAGTAATCAATCGAGTTGCATGAGAAAGGGTTGTTTTTGAGAGAAAATAACTTGGAATTAAGTTTCTAGACTTAGGCATATAAATGACAATAAAATCCATGAAATCTATAATATTGCATGATGAAATAAACAAGGATTCATTACCCTAGAACTCTCTTTGACTCTTGTGTTTCTCACTTTAATACTTTCCTTATTTGATTTATATTTTCCATAAATCATAATTTTCAAATTCAGTCCTCAAATAAAATTGATTCAACTCTAGAATAGCTAAGTAACTTAAACCTTCACAATTGGATCTCTAGTGGAACGATATTCGGACTTAACTGTCTTATATTATAACGTGACCCATACACTTGCGGTTAACACTCAAAGTGCGCATCAACCATTTTACAGTAGAACCTTACGCTTCCATTCCGGCAACTCCAGACATTGACGCCTTTCTTGCTTTCTATCTCTTTTTCTAGCTTTGATTTTAGATTTGTGTCAAGACATTGAGCTGTCTAAAATTGTATTCCATTCATGAATCTAAAATTCTTCCATGTTTATCCATTTCTCTACACTTTCCGCTTATTACTTTGAATCCATGAGTAACTAATCTTTCAAGGGTCACGGGTTGCGTTAGCATCTAAATAAGAACCATAGTGTAACTATTGCATCTTGTCAATTGTAATCTTAATCCAATGCGTATGTCCATCTAGCTAATCGATATAAGTAGTAATAATCAGACTGCTCGAGTAAGTGATTGTGGAACTCAATTGACAAGGCCAAGAAGTGTTACCTGTCTATAGGAATAACCTTGGTACTTAACACTCTCCTATGCGGTATAGACATATAACGCATAATGGTTGACAACCGAGAGAAGTGTCACAAGTATGAATAGAATACCACCATGCGTTTCTGATTTTAGATGTTAACCAACCCGAACCCTGTTTTTATCCATTCATTCAACCCATTTAGCTGACTTTGCTGTGTTGCATACCTTACCATTTTCCATATTTTAATCTAGTGTACATGTTATCGCTTTCTTTCGTTAGCGCATCCTCATCAATTATTTTTGGTTACTAATCCAACGAATTATAGAATCAGCATAGTCCCTGTGTTCGACCTCGGACTCACCGAGTATACCTATTTCTTTGCTTATACTTGGGTTAAGAATAGGAAAACTTGACAGATCATAAATGCATAACATTAAGCAAGTTCAATGCATAGTATGTTCAACGCATAATATGTTAGACGCATAGGAAACTTAATAATAATAGACAGACGCAGCAGTAAGTTTTTGCACTACAGATCTGCGTCAACAACAAAGTTTTATCAAGACAGTATTAAGAAGGTTGAAGTAGACTCTAATCCATTCTCAGAAGCCAAGTCTCACTTCGCAGATGCAAAGTTTTACCTTAAGAATGATAACATCAGTAAGGTAATGCCGGTAGAGATTCCTTTAATAAAAAGCGAGGATAAATCCTAGTCGAAGCCACATACATATGCAAGAAAGGAACCTTGTGAAGGGATGGGTGCCTCTAACTCTTAAAAGGGTGAGACATCCACCAACTCTGCAAAGCCTAAAACTTTGAAAAATGAAAAAGTTACCAGTTCTCTAGTCTTGCGTTATGTCCCTTTGTCAAGACGTAAGAAGGGAGAGTCTCCATTTGCAGAGTGCTCGAAGGGCTTGAAGGTTGGCGATGTTGAAATTCTAGAAGAAAGTTTTGTTATGCCACTTACTAGCATCTCAAAGCAAGAAGTTCAGGAACCGAGAGTGGACCGGACAAAAGTGAATCTGCCTAAGAGACGGATGAAGGATGGCTTCGACCCAAATGCTTATACTGGCAAATGCAAGCTATGACTTCACAACCCACACTGAGTTTACGTGCTTGAAAATTTATGAGCAACTTGAGCTTTCTTCGTTCCAGAAGAAGCTGCTGCAGGAAGGGCACGCTATACCTCCCTCAAGGAAAGGACTTGGATATGTCTCCCGAGCTAGTTCACATAACCAGAAAAGGGAAGGCAAAAGTGGCTGACAGCAACCACATAATGGTCGAGGAGGTTGACGATTCGAAAGAAAAAGAAAGCAATAGTGAAAGAACCTCAGTCTTCGACCGAATTAGACCGCCTGTCGCACATGCTTTGGTCTTTAAAAGGCTAAGTATGATGGCAATAGAAGAAGAAAGCCAGCACCCAATGCCTAGCCTGGACCGACGCTTAGCCTTTAGAAGGCTGACTATGCCTTCTGAAGAAGAAGAGAGCATTCAGTATTCCCCAATGATAGCTTGACCTTCAGCCTTTGAAAGATTTAAGTGTGATCACGAAGAAGAATGATAGAATATCTCGCAGATTAATCATTGATCACCTTAAGCATGTAAGTGTTGAGAAGTGCTGTGCCAAAAATGCATCTTGCGACATGAGAGGTAAAGAGGGAAGTGTCGTAAAGAGGAAGGGGTCAATATCCCGTGCGTTAATTTGGCACCGCATTAGGCATGAGGATGCTGAAAACCATTCAAAGGAGAAGCTACCTCATGGTGAGGGAGAAATTCGCAGTGGTGTCCCTTCACGAACGAAGAGAAAGATTTTCATTATCCTCGATTCAAACAAAGGCTCATTAAAGGTAAAGAGACGTGACGTCATCTTTACTAATCCTAAAGATGAAAACTCAGAATAGGCAGAAGGTGAAACTTTATGTCACCACATTATCATCATCGAAAAATTAGAGAACGAAATGTCCGAAGAAGATGTGGAGGACGCCCCGCTACTGCTAGAGGATGGTGGTCAATCCACAGTGGATGAGCTCAAAGAAGTACTTTTGGTTGTATAGAAGAGTCGTGCCCAATTTTCATTAATGTATATCTCTCAGGGAAGGAGGAGGGCGAATATATGAGCTTGCTCACCAAATACAGGGACATCTTTGCTTGATCATATAGAGAGATGCTAGGCCTTGATCCAAAAGTGGCAGTCCATCATCTCGTAATCAAGCAAGGATATCAACCAGTTAAACAGGCTCAAACGCTTTCGGACAGAGTTTATCCCCCAGATTGAAGAAGAACTCAATAGGTTGATCGATGTGGGATTCATCCGAGAGGTCAAGTACCCAACATGGATAGCAAACATTGTTCCTGTTAGAAAGAAGAACGGACAGCTCCGTGTGTGCGTAGATTTCCGTGACCTGAATAACGTCTGCCCAAAAGATGATTTTCCTTTGCCTATCACAGAGATCATGGTTGACGCAACCACTGGCCAGAAGGCTTTATCTTTTATGGATGGGTCGTCCATATATAAGCAAATATGAATGACTTTCATAGATGAGGAAATTACAGCTTGTCAGACACTAAAGGGAATATACTGTTACAAGGTAATGCCTTTTGGGCTGAAAAATGCTAGCTCTACTTACCAACAGGCCATGCAAAAAGTGTTTGATGATATGTTGTACAAGACCACTTGAGAGATTTAAAAGTCATGATTGATCTCCTGCGAAAATATCAGCTAAGGATGAACCCCCTCAAGTGCAGTTTGGCGTAACCTTTGGAAAATTCTTGGTTTCTTTGTAAGCCACTGGGAATTGAAATAGGCCAGTCTAAAGACGACGCTATTCAGAAAATGCGAAGGCAAAAAACTTACATGAGTTAAAAAGTCTCCAAGGTCGTTTGGCTTACATACAAAGCTTTATTTCCAACTTAGCTGGTCGATATCAACCTTTTCAAAAATTGATGAGGAAGGGAGAAACATTCGAGTGAGATGAGGCTTGTCAGAATGCTTTTGACAGCATAAAAAAATACTTACTTAACCCCCCTGTCTTAGGTGCTCCCTTAGTAGGTAAACCATTGATATTGTACATTGTCAAGCAAGAAAGATCGTAAGTGGCATTGTTGGCACAGGAAGAGGAGAAAGGGAAGAAACGTGCCCTTTACTATTTAAGCAGGACCCTAATCGAAGCTGAGATTAACTACTCCCCTATCAAGAAAATGTTTCTGGCACTTTTCTTTGCCATAGATAAGTTGAGACACTACATGCAGGCCTTCACGGTTCACTTGGCCGTAAAAGCTGACCCCATTAAATAGGTCCTGTCACACCCCCTTCCAAGTTTACCTACATACCCTGAAAGGAGATGTGAGGACAGTATACATCACCCCTCTTATGACGCATACCATCCGTACCTTCAAACACATTCTGAATTGTTCACCATGTAATCTCCACATTCTAAGACATTTCAAACATAACATATAGGAAAGTATATACAGCCAAAAACTAAATTTCTCAACTCTTTTACATGTCCTTACATAACCCATAGTTTAGCCCCTGGTAATTGAACATACATATCTACATGCCACCTAATTAAGGTTTAACATACAACTAACACTTCACAAGTCGAATTATTCAGAGTCTCGAAGCTTAAGCAGGGCGAGTGGGAGTAGGCAAAGCACCAGAAACATCCTTGCTACCTGGAGGGAAAAGAAAACATTGAAAACATGAGCTAAAGGCCCAGTGAGTGACAATTTTAACAAACCATTTTAGTTCGGAAATCATCAGTAGTAAAACTATGCTCAACATTAAACATAAAACATGTAATCACTTCAAATGCATTAGTTAAAATAAGCTTAATTACCTTTATCACTTCATACATGATTTTCAGCAAATCATAAGAAAACAGTTTAAGTGCAGTACTTTTCCCTTAGTTGAAGTGGAGCAAAACTCAACACTCCAACGTCGAAAACATATAAGGCTCGATGCGGAGCAAGACTCAACGCACCAGCATATAACCTCTATGTGCACATAGGACTATGGCAGGTTGCCCAAGTACCTTCTCCATGTCCTTCAGTACTGGGTCCCGGGGAAACTCACATGCCTTCTCATGTCCTTCAGCATTGAGCCTCCTCTAAAACATTTTCCTTTTTAAAAGCAACATTTTATACAAATCGTTCGTATACAAATCGTTCATATATAGGGCAATTATTATATCAATAACATTTCTCAAACATGCTTTTCAATAACTTTAAGAACATAAATATGCTTCATAAATCATTTAATCACAGATTCACATTTCATTGGAAAACCGAACTATCATGTTCAACAAAATCATTTAAGGTAAAAGAAGTGTCACTCACAATTCTTCCTAGGCCTTGAATGGATTATAAGCCTTTCCTATCTCCTCTTGGCCTGAAACAAATATTTTCCCTTGTTATACTTCTTTTCCATTCACTTTAATATATACAATAACTCAACATATGCACAATGCCTATAGTTTATCATGCGGTCAAACTTCCATTAGTTCATTCTCAAGCCTTAAACACTAAGGCTATTACTACTAATTGTTGCTTACCCTTCTGTTAGACTTCAATCCAAAGAACACTTTGCCTGCAGCTCACTCTTGCTATTATACCAACATTTGAGTTTTATCTTCTTCTTAACAAAGCTGACTGTTACAGCTTTGCTGTCTCTGCTTAATCCTTGCTAAAAACGTATTTCCAGCCCATATTAAGACTTCTTCTCTTCTACAAATTTGTAAAGAATTAAGTCCCACAGCTTACCTCAAAATTTCAAGGCTTAACTCTTTTTCGTTCTCCAGTTATGCCAAGATTACTCCGTGTTGCTCCGGATTGCATTGCAGTTCTGTAGTTGCTGCTTTTCCTAAAGATTCATGTGATAAACTTCGGTTTCAGCTTAACCATCCTTCATAAGACTTGTTAGGAATTCTGTTAACTTACTAACCTCAAAATTTCAACCCCAAACTCGGCTTCCTTGAGTCGTTCTACTCCAAACAACAACCACTATTCAGTCTGTGCGTCTACAATCGGTCTCCTGTTCCAGTTCGGATTTCAGCAACAAAACAGGTAGAATTTCGCCCAAAATCTATACGAACACCTTCCTCTTTCTTCTCTGGTGGTTTCTCTGAAAGATGGAACTGACTTAAGTTCTCGAAATGGTCTGAAAATAATTAAACTCACCTATATATATACTGCCGACTTATCCCTCACAAGTACCAAGATGATAATGCCGACTTACCCCTCACCATAGGTTGGCGCTGGTCTTTCCTTCGACGCAAGGCACTCATGTCTATGTTCTCCTCCAGCGTCTTCAGCAACTAACCATTCTCAGCGCATAATGTTCTCGGCACCTCCTACCTCCGACGCATACAACATATTCATTCACATCACTAGCTTCATCGCGTCAAGACCGTTCTATCTTGGACGCAATTTGACTTCAGCGCATGGCTATCTTCGACGCATGGTAACTTCAACGCATGGCTGTCTTCGATGCATGGTGACTTCAACGCATGGTTCAAGCATATTTCTTTCTCCGACAATGATTCCTTATTCTTCGATTTGGCGACTGCTTCATCTCACACCCTTCGTGATTCAATCAATGACGCATGGTTTCTCAAATAATTCAACCTCCCACTATATTCACCAATGCATGGTCTTTGCCAACACTTAACCAAAATTTTGCTCCACTTCTCGGCTACTTTTCCTCTAATAACGCATATCCTCAATCGCATTGCTCTCCCCAACACTTGGTTTTACAAGTCAGTGCTTACATGTCCTGTCCAGGCCGATCATCTCTAGACGCCTGGCCAAATGGGCAATTTTGCTCCAACAGTACGACATTGTGTATGTTCCACAAAATGCAATTAAAGGACAAGCATTGGCTGACTTTTTAGCAAATCACCCGATCCCATCAGATTGAAAGTTATGGGAATACTTGCCTGATGAGAAAATTTTCCTAATTGAAGTTACGAAGCCTTGGTCCATGTACTTTGATGGTGCAGCGTGCATGAGCAGAGTGGAGGAAGGCGTTGTCTTCACCTCACCTAAGAAACACATGATGCCTTATAGTTTCGCACTTAGCAAACTATGCTCGTACAATGTTGCAGAATATCAGACTCTAATAATCGGTCTACAGACGACATTGGAAATTGGAATATCGTACATAGAAATTTACGGCAATTCAAAGTTGATAATTAGTCAACTCTTGCTCCAATATAAGGTAAAGCATGAAGATTTAAAGCCTTATTTCACCTATGCTAGACGGTTGCTGGAAAAGTTTGATAGCGTGATGTTGGAGCATGTCCCGAGGTTGGAAAACAAAAGGGTAGATGCTCTGGCAAATCTGACCATTGCCTTAACAGTTCTAGATGATGAGCCTTTAAATGTAGCCCTTTGCCAAAGGTGGGTTGTACCACCACTCGAGGGTGAATGGGAAGAAACGAACGTGATATCAGTCTACTTGATCGATGAAGAAGACTAGCGCCAACCCATTATAGATTATCTTGAGCACGGCAAGCTTCCAACAAATCCTCGTCATAAAACAAAGGTAAGAAGAAGAGCAGCTCACTTCATTTACTACAAAGGGACCTTGTATGAAGGGCTCTTTCTTTGATGCCTTGGAAAAGAGGAGTCAATAAAAGCTTCAGAGGAAGCATACTCAGGTGTCTGTGGCGCACATCAATCTGGACCAAAGCTCCAATTTCAACTAAAGAGAATGGGATCTTATTGGCCCAAGATGATTTAAGATTCGATGGAATATGCAAAGAAGTGTGAAGCCTATCAATACCATGCAAACTTTATACATCAACCGCCAGAACCTCTACCTTCGACGGTGGCTTCGTGACCTTTTGGAGCTTGGAGACTTGATCTTGTTGGTCCCATCACACCTAAGTCATCGGCAAGACATTCTTACATCCTTGCAGCAACAAATTACTTTTCAAGGTGGCCTAAGGTTATCGCGCTAAGAAAAGTCAAGAAGGAAAACGTGGTAGACTTCATTCGAACTCACATCATCTAACGGTATGACATTTCTCATCTAATTGTGATGGATAATGGAACACAATTTTCTAATAGTTCGATGGATAAATTATGTGAAAAATTCAAGTTCAAGCAATACAAGTCATCTATGTACAACGCAGTTGCAAATTGGTTGGCAGAGGCATTCAACAAAACATTGTGCAACCTGCTAAAGAAAATTGTCTCTAATTCAAAGAGAGATTGACAAGAGAAGATTGGAGAAGCGTTATGGACGTATCGAATGACTCATCATACTTCTACAAGAGTTATGCCATACTCCCTTATTTATGGAGTAGAAGCTGTGGCGGACGGAATTCGTCGCCCAATTTGCTTACCATCTTTGTTCTTGGGTAACTTGGGGTGTGAAGGAGGAGGAAGAGCACTATTCACTAGAAGCTATCGATTATTTTCGAAGTAATTCCTGTGTTTCTTTGACCACCAGTCCCTAAATCATGCAGTCACTTAACTGTTGGGATCTAACGAGCGGGCTGACAAGAATATCTTGGACAATGTTCCGTTCCTTGTGTAGATTCGCCAATGATATAGCACACTTTTGGGAGTCGCAACAAGTGGGATTCCCCCTATATCATTAAGGATGTCTTGGTAAAATCCAAATTGCTTGCTGAAGCGATAAGGACTATATGGTTCAATAATCGAGGCAACGCCATATTGGGACGATAGATAACATGATTGCATGCTAGAAAAATATGAAGACTCGTTAAAAGATAGATTTTCATTATCAATCATGCAAACATGTTTGTTCTTACCCTGAATGTTCACATGCCACTAGATACTAGCACCTTTATGGATCAGTTTGCGAGTGTCATGTTCTCCAAAATAAATTGAATCGCCTTCACTAGAAAAAATTGACCATTTTTGGACCCCGAATATCCACAAGAACGAGATAATGTGTGTTAAAGTAGTGAGCCAGCCAACCATGGACATAGTGCATGGAAAAATAAAATTCCAAGCGTCCGATCAAGTTTGTGGCTTCAACTATCATTCTCAGGCCATGATAGATGTTTGCCAAAACTGGGACGGCAAGGCTATAGGTATGTCCTTCAGCCATCAAACTAGCGATTCTAAACACCCCAGGGTGAAGGAAAGCTCCTTTTAGAGGAAACACAAAATGGCACAACCAACAAGACAGAAAAGCAGCCAAATATGTCTTATCTTGCAAATTGTCTCCTATCCAAGTTCTGTGAAAAGCATGTTTTCTCTGCTCGACCATTCACGAAACTTGATCTCGACACTAGTTGGATTGTGGGTAAACCTAGAATGGGAAGCTTTCTTCGATTTTCTTGCAGGAGGTTTATCATACTTCCAAGCACCAAGGAACCAAAACGAGATCCAAGAGTTGATGGTCATCCGAGAATCACTTTTTGACAATGTGCCACGATCATTCTTCACGAACATCGCACGATCATCTCTATATGGACATATTATGGAGTGATACGCTTGGAAAAGATGTTCACAGGTCTTTGGGAGATATCTGGACTTCCTCCCCGAGTCGATTAATTCTCTTAAACAGGGAATAACTTCTTTGTAAAAGCTTCCCCTAATTGGAAGACCCGCAAAGGACCACAAGTCCCACAAAGAAATTGATAATTCGCTCGCTATCGTGTGGAGAGTGTTAGTTGAAGGACACCAAGCTGCACAAAAAGCATGGACGATATCATTGTTGCAATCATAGTTATACATAGAAGCCATCACCGCTCTGGACAAACAAATATCATAGAAGACTCGCTCGTTTCGGCTAACTACGAATTCTATCCACTCTCGATAACAATCAGTAAAAGAGAATTCTCCAGGGACCTTCACTATGACGCTCCAACGAGTCTGATTCTCAATCAAGCGACGCCCAAGAGTTAACACTTGGTCGGAGTTAGGAGCCTCATCATGAATGGAAGACATTAGAGCCCATACGCTTTTATCTCTAGTTAAGGGCACCTCTATAGATAGTTCTGGAAAGATTGGGTCGTTGTCCAAAGCTGGCAAGAGATCAGTAAAATGCCATCTAATGATTTCACCACAAAACAGCTAAGTCCATCCTCTATGAGTTGATCTTGGGATGCAAAGATCACGAGGTATCTCTTGCTAGACACGATACGGTCAGTAAAGTAAACCATGATTCTGCAAGAAAAAAATGTGAGTCATCGACGCATAATCTGGGAGTCAGAGGTACGAAAAGCACTAAAAAAAAGCTGGTAGGCTCTTCGAGCCTTTATCACATTGTAGGCTTAAGTAGATAGAAGACGTCGGGCCAAATAGGCGATAGAATACCAAGGTTGTTCCAAAACCTTCCAATACCATCCCTCTATCTACCCATATGAGGAGGTGATCCGGGCCAGATAGGGGATAGAACACTAAGGTTGTTCTAAAACCTTCTGGTGCCATCCCTTTAGTGTCATCCTTGTATATGGTTGCCCACCGAGGTTACACAAACCTTCTAGTGTCATTCCTACTGTATATGGTTGCACTAAGGTTGAAGGTCGGGGTCAATGGAACACTAAAATTGAAGCCCTTAACCATCTCTTGCTTCATTTGTACCTAAACGGAAAAGAAAAAATAAAAAAATAAATGAAAAAAATAATAATAGAGATAAACAAAAAAAAGTGGAAAAGAGTTAAAAAAAAATAAAAAAATAAAAAAATAAAAAATAATAAAAAATAAAAATAAATGAAAAAAATGATAATAGAGATGAAGAAAAAAACAGAAAGAGTAAAAAAATAAAAATAATAAAAAACAAATAAATGAAAAAAATGATAATAGAGATAAAGAAAAAAATGGAAAAGACATTAAAAAGAAAAAATAAAAAATAAAAAAAAATTAAATGAAAAAAAATGATTATAGAGATAAAAAATGGAAAAGAGTAAAAAAAAACGGTTAAGAAAAGAAAGAAAATATAGAATAAAAAAAAAAAAGGTTTTTTTTCTTCTTCCTTCCTCAGGCGTCGCTCCCCTCTATCTCTCTCTCCATGTCTCACTTTTGGAAAATTGCACAAAATGACCCAAAAACTAAAAACTTATCTATGGATGACCCACTCCCAAAAACTTTATCATCAGTGACCTTTTGGCCACGTGAAATACCAATTTTACCCCTCAAAATTAAATGACCCAAAACTTTCTCTCTCCCTCGAAATTGATTGCATTGAATGCCAAAGCCTTCATTACCAGTATTTTCCAGAATCATTCAATGTCAACTACCATTATACTAACAAAATTGAATGCAAGGGTACTAATGGACGGTCGCTCTCATACATTCTTCCATTAATCCATTGAGTTCTGCGAGTATTACGAACTTTTTCTTCCATTTTTCTCTGCGAGTTACGGCGTCTGTCGCTTTTTTCATCTTCGTCCAGTGTTCATTTCAGCAACATCGTGGGTTAGAATCAGAAACACAGAGAATGTAAGTGTTTCTCTTCCTATATAGTATAGTTCTATATAAACGGTCGATTATCTTCATATTATAATCAATTATAGTTAACTAAACGATCACCTACACTATTCTTAGCGATCGCATACACGATATTAGGCGATCGCGTACATATCATGTATGCGATCGCTTATTATGATACTAGGCGATTGCTTAATCCATCACCAGGCGATCATATACATGATACTAGGCGATTGCTTAATCCATCACCAGGTGATCGCATACATGATACTAAGCGATTGCTTAATGCATCATCAGGCGACCCTTTTTCAGTGCCTCACCAAATCCAAACCTACAAAGCCCACCTGAAAACTTTATAAATAGAAGTGTTCTCCTTGGGGTTTAGAAAATTCTACACTTTATAGCCTAGAGAGAATTCTCCCTACAGTCAGAAGACTCCTAACTCCGGAAGCTGAACCAGACTTGAAGACTGAACTAGACTTGAAGATTGAAGTTCTTTCGAACACGTACATTCTCAACTTCAAGCACATTCATGAGCTCCACTTTCATACATCAAGGACGCATTCAACTAAGAGAGAATCAAAGGATTAAGTACTAGAGATGGAACCACATCCGCATCAAATCTACATCAGGTTAAGTTCAACTCCACGAAACAAGTTTCTCAAGAAACCTCGTGCAAACACATATACTACACACAAATTTTGAATTCAAGTTTTGAACACTCAATTACATAACATTTTTTTTTAATTCCTAAACACCAAACACATTCCAAGTAAATGAAAAAATTTTACAACTACTTAGCCTTCAATCATGAACATTGAATAAGCTTAAAAATTGAACAACTTTTTGTTCTTGCTTTTGGAAAAATGTAACATATTTTCACTACACAATATGAATACTCAACTATATAACAATTTTATTTACATCACCAAAGGCATGTCATATCCCAATCAAATGAACGTTTTCTCTATTTCCTAAACCTCAATTAATTTTAGGATATTTGTAATAGATAGCAAAATAAGGGAAAAAATTTAAAAATATAGCACATTTTAAAAATATTTGAAACTATGCCAAACGTTGACTAGTCAACTTTTGAATTTTTATGATTTCCAATTTTGCCCTCCCTTGTCTTGTATAAATTCTTTTCTTCTTCTTCTTCTTCTTCTTCTTTTTTTTTTTTTTTCATTTTCTTTTTATAGCTTTTGGTTCCATCTCCCCATTCTCATATTTTCTTCTTCCATTTCTTTTTTTTTCCTTTTTTTTTTTCTTTCATATTTTTCTTTCATCTCCCCGATCTTCTCATATTTTCTTCTTCTTCTTCTTTTTTTTTTTTTTTCATTTTCTTTTTATAGCTTTTGGTTCCATCTCCCCATTCTCATATTTTCTTCTTCCATTTCTTTTTTTTTCCTTTTTTTTTTTCTTTCATATTTTTCTTTCATCTCCCCGATCTTCTCATATTTTCTTCTTCTTCTTCTTTTTTTTTTTTTTTCATTTTCTTTTTATAGCTTTTGGTTCCATCTCCCCATTCTCATATTTTCTTCTTCCATTTCTTTTTTTTTCCTTTTTTTTTTTCTTTCATATTTTTCTTTCATCTCCCCGATCTTCTCATATTTTCTTCTTCTTCTTTTTTTTCTTTTCTTTTTCCAATTTTTCTTCCATCTCCCCAGTCTTCTCATATTTTCTTTTTCCCTTTTTTTTTCCCTTTTCTTTTTGCTATTTTTATTCCATCTCCATAATCTCCTCATAATATTATAAATTTATCAGTGGTAGCTACTAATATACTTATAACTTAGTCACTCAAAGAATTCTATCGTTGATTGAAGAATTCATTAGCTATCACTCATGTTTTTAAATGTTAGAAAAGAATTCACTAAATATTTTTGTATCGGTAATATCAATTGTTAGTGATGTTAGTGATAGAACTTAGATAGATATCAGTCATATTTATGTATCGGTGATATCGAACTTAGGTAGATATGAGTGATAGAAGTCTATTATTGATAATCATGATAAAAGTTTCTCAATAATAGTCATTGATAGCCTTGAGTGTTAATATTTCAAAATTGATAGGTACTAATAAAAGTCTATCAGAAATAACCACAAATATTTTCTATCATTGATCGCTTAATCTTTGATGATTTTTTTTCTACAGTTAATAGCCACTTATAGAAGTCTATCATTGGTAGCCAACTTAGTGGAATTAATTAATAAAGTTGAATCTCGAACTAAAGTGTAAAGTGGCATGCCTAGAAGTTATCACCGATAGCATGTTATCAGTAATAGAAGCTATCAATGATAGCATGTTATTTGATGGTAAAAATGAATAACAAAAGTTATCTTTAATAGCATGTTATTAGTGATAGAAGCTATCATCGATAACCACGATATAAGTGATATCAATGATAGAACTTAGGGATGTCCATATATCGATGATATCAATGATAAAAGTCGATTCCATTTGATGAAAGTCTATAATTGATAGCCACTACTAAAAGCTATATGTGATAGCCACTAAAAGGAACTATCAATGATATGACTTAGGTAGATATCAGTGATAGTCACTTATAAACCTCTCATTAATAGACTTCTATCACTTTTAGTTTTAAATGTTAATCTTTGAAAGTTGATAGTTTCCTTACAAAGTTGATAACTACTTGTAAGAGTCTACCATTGATAACCATTTATGGCCTTGAGTGTTAATATTTCAAGCTTGATTCCAAATGATGAAAGTGTATCAATAATAGCCACTAATAAATGATAGCAAATTGAAACCTAATATTTCAAGTGTTAATATTTCAAGGTTGTATTAATATTTCTCAAATTGAAAGCTATCATTGATAGAGCTATCAGTGGTGCCATTAATAGCTGTAACTGATAGTTGCTATTAGTGATAGCTTTCAGTTTGAGAAAATCGGAAGAAAAAAACGTGAAATGGCGGGCTGAACATGGGTTTTTTAGTGATTTACCAATATGACTACCGCTGCTAGTTGCTATCAGTGATATCTAGCGCTAATTTTGTGCTATATCCCTAATATATTTTTCCTTGTGCTATATTTTTTATTATTTTGGGTATGATTGCTATTTGTGCAACCAGCCCTTAATTTAAACTCAATCATAAATATTAATTTGAAAAAAAAAAATCAATTCTTATCTTGTTTTTTTTGTCCATTTGTGAAATATGAACTCCAATATTTATGAGTAATGATTTTTTTAGTTTTTTATGCAAACATTTGATTCTTTACATTTTACATTATTATAACGAAATGATGTTTTCTTTTTATCCAAACTCGTCTTTTGCAAACATATTTTTGTTCAAACATTTTTTATGGTTAATTTTTATGGTTAAGTCTAATTTGCCACTAACAAATGAAATAATAATGGCCACAAAAATGTCTATGTACATGTCAAAAAATGTATATCAATGAATAGCACTCTATACATCACAAATTGTTCCCTAACAATTAAACAAAATTTGGATTATAAAAAGTAGACTTTAAACTTAAAATTAACAAACCTCAAACTACCAGTTGGAGTACATGTGCAATTTGTTCGGGCGCTACAAGAAAGACAACAAACTATAATTAGATTAGCATGAAACTAAATGCAAATAAAATTAAAATGAAGCATACTACAACATACCTTCAAAGGTTCGGAATGAATTAAATCGAAACACCAAGACTAAATGGAGGCAGACTAGAGATATGATCTAAAAATAGATGTATGAAACCACATCAATGCAACACAACTAATTTATTATAAAAGAAATGAAAGAAATGTACCTTTTCGAGCACAATCTTTCTTTTAGTAACCACCCTCATATGAATGTAAAAAATGAAACTAAGAAGTGGAAAACAAGAAAGTAACAAAAGGATAGCACAATCTTTCTTCTAGTAATAACACTTCCACATATAAATATTATATTTAACTCATACAAAATACTGTTATTTATATAATCAACAACCTTACAATATACATTAACGATCGTAGATCGAATTGAAGGGATTGAAAACAAAAGCGATTGATCGCCTTTGCCATTAATTTCGATTAAGAACACAAACTTACAAAGAAAGATAAACATACAATTTTTAGCATCCTTTATATTTTATAGAAGAAATACTGAGAAAACAAAAGGATTACCTTTGAAAACTTTTCTTCAAAATCCTTTCCAACAAGCTTTTCTCACACAATCATGAACCATGTCTCCCTTTGGGTCTTGTACAGGACACCACCATAAGTGTCTTCCCTGCTATGTCTCTTGACAAGGAACAAGTTGTATGGGAACCTGTTTAGGAAGATGAAATTTTTTTACATAAAGAAATGTTTTCCCTGTAAGGCTTGTCTAAGAGACAGCAAAAGTTTAGAGAGAGATAGGTTGGAGCAATTTCACCTGATGATCAGTAACCAGTATTAAATGTAGGGTGCGTTTGGATTGCTATGAAAAAAAGAGTTTTTTAAGAGTACATTTTTTTAAAAACATTTTCAATAAAATGAGTTTAAAATTTAAACACTTACATGTTTGGCTAGGTCTTTTTATAAGTGTTTATATACATAACCTTATTTGGCTTATCCATACCAAATGTTTATGTGTAAGTTAAATTACCATAAAAGACTATTAAAGACTGGGAACTAATTTCATAAAGAAATACATATATTTTGATTTTTTTTTAGAAATAAATATATTTTGAAATTAATTGCATGTTATCTTGAAAGTATTGAATTTTTTTTAGAAACTTGAAATTATTGAAATTAAAACTAAACATTAATTTTATTTTTTGTATAAAAGTTTTCTGGACACTTCAATTTTAGAAGCATAAATATGTAAATACATAAGAATAAAAAATATAATTGATCTCCAACAACAAAACATAAATAATAATAATTTTTTGTAGACAATATAATATCAACTAGACATAAGAAGTTATGCAATTCGATCACAATCTTCATTCATCTCCATTTCACGAACTGAACCTCCATGTTCTTCATTGGTTTCCTCATGATTTCTTTCATCATTTGAAGGCGTAGTAGCATCTTGTCATTGTCATAAGGCTTGCACTTAAAATCTGTTTTTGAATGAACTCTTATAAAGTTATGGAGAGCCATTGAAGCAACAACAATTTTTACTTGTTCGTCGAATGGAAAACTATGCATTTACCGAACAGTTTTCCATATATTTTTTCCAACACTAAATGTTCTCTCAATTGTGCATCTTAACGTGGAATGTCTATGATTAAATACTTCCTTCATGCCTCTTGGTTAGATTCCACGTCGAAAATTAGTAAGATGGTATCGCTCACCTCTATAAGGACCTAAATATCCTTTCATTTGTGGATAATCGAAATCTACAAGATAATATTTTCCTAAAACAATCAAATGAACACTTATTAATAAAAATAAATACTTAAAAAATATAATAAACATTAATGTATTTATTCTTGTATATTAACCTTTAGGTGGATGTGGAAATTCTAAATGTGGTCTTCTTAATGCCTAAACAAAAATTTGAGCATCATGAGCAACACCTTTCCATCCAGCCCAAACAAATGTAAAATACATGTTAAAATCACAAACAGCAACAATGTTTTGGGTGGTAATACTTTTTCGACCAATATACGCAATATGTTTTCCTTTAGGTGTTATAACCTGTATATGAGTACTATCAAATGCCCTAATACAATCTTTGAAATATGGCCAATATCGAGTTATATGTTTTCCTTCTTTAATGCACTCCATTTATTTCATTTGTTTGCATTCATAATTTCTACCAGTTTTCTCTATAAATATTCTAATAACGTTTTTCCATCCTTCTTTACCTAAATGTCCATTTGGCCTATTCCCTTTCAAAGTTTTAGCAACACAAGCCTGGATAAATGCATTGGTTGTAATATCATCCCAAATTGCCTTGATATGCTTTTCTTTTTCATCTCTATTTGCAACTATATTCATAGACATCTCTAGCAAATAAACATTAAACAGTATTTGAAACTCTAATACAAAAACAAGTTTACACTACATCTTAAATAAAGTGAACACCTAATATACATATTACTTTATAACAAAAAATCATCAGTATTGGTGATATGCACCAAACAAGAACAAATATTTGGGAGAACTTTCAATTTCTATTAACTTCCAAAGAGACATACCATAAACATCTATTGAGTTAATATTTGCCGTGAATAATTGACTATGCTAAGATATGGTCAAATTTTAAGTTATTAAAAATACTGGAAAATCAATAAACAATATCAAAGTCCTTCCAACTATGAGCTTTCTCTTGCTCTCATGCTCTTCAAACCTAACGGCTTTCTCTCGCTCTTTCGCTCTTTCGCTCTTTCCTTTTTTTTCTATTCTCTGATTTCGAAAGTGATCTTGCTCAGTTTGAAACCCATCAGCTCCCTTACAAAGAAGACCATTCATTGATCCAGAGAGAGCGAGAGTGAGATGATACCGAGAGCGAAATGACTCGATGTGACCAACTCTGGTGGGCGAGACAATACATATTCAAACAAATATACACAAGCCAGAGTAGTTCTAGTAGAAAAACAGAGACAAACTTCAACACTCCTCAAGAAATCGCCAAACAAATCGCTATTTCCCTATTTCCTATTTCCTAATTCCTTTTCCCTCTTTCCCTCTTTCACTCTCTCTCACTTAAGTCGAGAAGAAAAATAGATGAAAAATAGAAAAACTAACCTCAAATCAGTGGAAACTCACAAAGAAAATTTGGTAAGCTCAAATCGAAGCAATGAAGGAAGAAAAATAGATAGAAAATAAAATAAATCTAACCTCAAATCAATGGAAACTCACAGCAAGAAGTTTTTGCGCAAGAGAGAGAACAGAGAAAATGATAGTTTCAGCTAGGTCAAAATAATAGGAAATGAGGGAGGTGGGGAGTAATGTAAGGGTATTTTTGTCATTTCAATATATCCTTAAATTTTGGGAGCGATTCCTGGTTAAACACTAAAAAACTCTTATTCTGAAATCTAGTTCCAAGTGTTTTCTTGAAAAGAGTTTATTTCTCTAACTAATTTTTTAAAAATTTATTTTAATAATTGCCAAACATTTTATAATGAATTATTTTTAAAATTAAACACTTCAAAAGTTAATCCAAATGCACCCATAGACAATCTGCATTAAATAAAACAATAGAGAGAGGCAAGGGGGAGAATAATTCTCTCTCAAGAACACCACTACCTTGCAATGCACTCGAGTTATAATTTAATTAATAATTAAATTAAAATTAAACCAAATTAAATTAATTAAAATAATAATATAATTAAATATGGGTTTTTTTTTTCAAATATAGCAAAAGGAACCAAAATATTAGAAATATAGCAAAATTTCACTATCTATTTGTGATAGATCGTAATAGACTATTATTTGTGTCATGATAAACACAGATAGTAGTCTATCGTGATCTATCATGGTCTATCGTAAATGGATTGTGTATGTTTCTATTATTTGTAAATATTTTATGCAGTTTTGCTATTTAAGATAATTTTTCATTAAATACCTAATATTTAATTAGTACATTTGAATCATATTCAAATGCACATCTCTCTCAAAATCTATAGTTTTTATATGAATCTTATTCACACTAAATTTTAACATAAAGTTTTAATATGATTCTCATTCATATTATTTATTATTTAAATCGTATTCAAATAAATTCAAGTCTCATGTTATATAGTTTAGTTTCTAATTTCATTCAAAATTAACTTTATATTATAATATAGGGTTGTTTTCTATATTTGTAAATAGTTTGATATTTTTTTTATTTATAATAATTTCCCTATAATTAATGTATCTATATACATTACATTAGTTATATCTTATACAATTAATCCATATTTCCTTAATATAGTTTGAAAAATTCAAATTCTTCCAAAACTCTTTTGTCCTTGTTTTACCCTTAGTGAGCTAGCAGAAGACCTAATGGACCTACAGATTAGAAGCTCCATAGTTCAAGATTAATTGATTAAAATCTTTAATTACATTAATTAACATTCACAATCTATGGGTCATTCCACTAAAGACCCACAGTTGCACTCTTCGTATTGTAGAATATTTTGTGTCCATGGATATAACCATTACAAGTAAGTCGATCATTCATGAGTCGTTCATAATTGTAGTTAGGTCAAATTACCATTTTACCCCTATAATTACCTCTTGCTCCTTAAGTCCCACTGATCCTCAAATGAATAATATGTTTATGGTCCTACCATAAACAAAATCCTTCTCGGGCCAATGAAAGAGAGGGGCTCCATTCTTCAAAACTTGGAGTCAGCACTTAAGAGAACAACTTCTCTACTTTACCCAAATGTCAAGAAGGAGTGAGTTCCATCTTGTGTACGTAGCTATGTTCCCAGCTCTCTATTCGGTCTTGTCCTATAAATGGTAGGCTTTTTGAGTTGGCAACATGGACCGTTCTCACCCATACAAATCAAAGAACAAGCCCTCACAAGCAGGAGTCCATAACCCACTCAAGATTTAGATTGAGTTACATATGGTGATCATATGAAATGTTAATCTTTTCAATCAATGGTGTTACAAAGAGAGATTAACTATTTTGCGGTCTTTGTATAGGATACCCCCACTCGCATATCTTTACATGATTGATTTAGATCAAATTGTTTGTCATGATTACAAAGTGGGTCATATCCATAGTGTTACTAGGATAAGGTATCCAACTTATTCATATACTATAAACCATTTAGATTATCACTTGAACATAATCCATATATATGCTAACAACATTCATTTCAAATTTACATTAAACAATCTTGGATCTTAGTTTATTGGATTGAGTTAAGCAAGTCTAAATATTTAATAAAATAACTCTTTATTTTATTAAATAAATAATTTTTTTATACATTACAAACCTCGAGATTTAGGGCATTGACCCCAACACGTATGAGTTGAACGGGCACAAAAAATAGGGTTGTCATTAAGGGTCTATTTACATGTTTACAAAAAATAGGGTTGTCATTAAGGGTCTCATTAGAGGTGGCCTTTGCACGAGTTGGTAGCCAAAAGTGAATGTTAGTGTTGGTTGTTAGAGGTGGTTGTCACTGGAGTTGATCGTCGAAGGTGGTTTAAGCCAAAGTTGTCGTCGGAGGTGGCTATTGGAGTCGAAGTTGGTCATCGGAGTTGCCTGCGCAAAGGTGGAAGTTGGAGTATGTCATTGAAGTTGCTTATGCGAAGGTGCCCGTCGAAGTTGGTCGTTGGAGTTGTCGTCAGAATTGGTTGCTAGAGCCGCAACTAGTCGTTGGAGTTGGTCGCACAAAAGTGGTCATCTGAGTATGTTGTGGGAGTTGTTTGTGCAAAGCTAGTTGTCGGAGTTGATCGTCGAAGCTGTCGCCAGAGGTGGTTGTCGGGGCCCAAAATTGGTCGTCAAACTTGGCAACAAAAAGGTGGTTGTCAAAGTATGTCACTGGAGTGTGGTGAGGGTAGTCCTTGATGGTGGTTGATGGGTGGAGCCATTGAAAACATTGGAGGGAGGGAGAGTTGGTAAAAATAACCAACTCAACTCCACTAACATTTAAAGTTGGTGGGTCATGTTTGAATTTATGCCCTTAAGCCTTGTAGTTATTTTTCTATTTGACATAATAGTTGATTGTTTTAAATATGTAATACTGAGTTGTCCATTACAGTAAAAACCCAAGGTTATTTCATGAGACTTGAACAATATGTAGTGAATATATAGGTAGATAATGTTCAAGTAATAACCTAAAGGGTCTATTGTATATGGATAAGGTTGGGCACCTTACCTTGGTGATACTATGGATACAACCCACTTTGTAAATGTTATAGACTATGTGATCGAAATGTTTGTGTGGAACATGCGAGTGGGAGTATCCTAGACAATGAGTTCGTATAAGATCGGATGATCGACTAAACGTGTATGAATGATAAAATGAGAATAAGTATGGTCTAAGTGAAGGCATACATTATTAATGAAGTAGTAAATCTTGGAGTATTCCAAGAGTCGAGTCCCACGAGGCTAGCTATCTAATTGGGTTTGGTTTAAATCAATGCAATAAGAGACCTAATGTAACCAAGGTGAAATTGTTGTAAGTTAACGTAAATAAAGCTTAAAAAGGTAAAGACAATCAATGCTGGAAGTAGGGTTTCAACTATATTTTACCTAAGTTCATCAAAACCTGAGTGATGCGGCTGCATCATGTTGGCACAATGCCTTACACATAGACAGAATCTTCACGTATCCAGTCTTGTTTCAAAATCTTTTAGGAGCTTAAGAAGCTAATCTTATATCTCTATGTTTAGCTAGACCTTAGATTAATTTCATGTATATTCTTTACCCTATGGTGCCCTTTATCTCTAAGGTTGCATGGTGATCCTATTTCTAGGCTTTAACCCCATATTTCGTTGTAAAATCGGCTTACACCCTAACCTTCTCAATATAATTAAGACCCAGCTATATTGCTAACTTAAGTGACCAGTTCAAAATAACAGTGGCTTCCATACAATCAACAAGGAAAATGTGTAAGCAATGCAAGACATGACACTTTAGCAATTGCTCAAGCCATGGATCCCTAAGGCATCTATGGCTTGAGGGCATCCACAAAATTAGACCCCTCGATGGATTTAGTCCATGATAAAGAATAAATGAATCATTTTCATTAATTTTAGAATCATAAGTACAACATGAATGTGCAAGAGTAGCAAAGGAAGAAGTGAAATTGAAATGTGTGCTGGAAAATACAATAACACTCCTCAAATGTCTTCTTTTCTTTCCAAAAAACTCTAAAAAAGGACTTTTCTCTCTCAAGGACCAAACCTTTCGCTCTACACACACTCTCACGGGGTACGAAAGCCCTAAAACCTAAGAACTTCATAGGAACTCTCATGCTTGGAGTAAGATTAACAAGTTGAGTGGAGGTTCTTCTTGGAGTGGACAGATTTCGGGTGGAGGAAACCCTATGCTTGAAAGGAAGGCTCCAATCCTTTTTATAGGCTTCAAGAGAGGTTATGTAGGGGCAAAAACCACGTTTTGGAGGCTTCTCAATCAAATTGTTGCTGAAAAATGGCTGAAGATCGAGTAAATTGCAATTGTGGCTGACTAGTTCAACGTTTATGGAACTATGGTTGTGATGTGGGCACATACGTAACTAAGGAGTAAGAGGTAATTACAACGGTGAAAGGCTAATTTGACTTAGTTGTAATTATGAACAACTTTAGTTGTAATAGTTAAATCCATGGGTGCAACATGTTCTATAGTGCTAAGAGTGTAGTTATGAGTCTTTAGTGCAGTGACTCATAGTTAATGAATGTTGGTTAATTTAATTAAAGAGTTTAATTAAGTAACCTTGTATCATTGGAGCTTAATCTGTAGGTTCATTAAGTCCCTCTGCTAGCTCATAATAGGTAAACAAGGACCAATAGCACATTGCCTGTGTGCATGTCCCAATGCCCACGCCTGCCCATTGTCATGCCAGTAGTTACCTTGGGTTGTCCTTCAGAGATTTTTTTGGCTAAGGTGGACATTGGTAAGCTATTATGAAAATTCTTTAAAATTACCCAGAGCTATTAAGTTTAAAAATGATCAAGTATGAGCTAGAAGGAGAACTCAAGGGTTAAATGATGTTTTAGGAAACATGGTCATATGAATAAACTAATCTAGACATTGTTATGAGGAAGGATTGCTCAGGGAAGGATTGTTAACCTAATTTCAAGATAAATAGAGATCAGGATAGCTTACAACCCATTAGGAGCCTATCAGTGACTGTGAGTGACAATTGTTTTTTTAAGTTAGATTTATTCTATAACTTAAACATGATTTCTTAGGAAAGCAAGTTGTTTATTAAATAAAGTTTCAAGCATGATCTTCTAAGCATGTGTTTATGTTGTATTTCTAAACATGATTCATCCAACTTGAGCATGTCTTACTAGAAAAATACTAGATTGCCTGATGCTTTACAATTATGCTTTAAAAAGGGAAAAAGAGTTATTTCATGCTCTCTTAGAACTCAAGGAAATGTATAATTTTCTTTATTTATTCAATTCCCCTTAATTATGAATATCAAAGGACCCTAGTATTGAAGGATGGAAAAAAGTATCCGAGCAACCTACTATACAATAGGTCTTTGAGACCCACTCTAGCTCGGCTTTAGGTTGTGTGTCGGGCTGCTAGCCCTTTGGGAGCATTTCTACATGCACGTAAGAGAGGTATTGACGCTGATTGTATCAAGTTTACTCTGCATCAGTTAAGGTTCTCAATGTTGAGTGTATTGAGCTTACTCTACCTCAACTAAGGTTAAGGGTATAAGTTTAATATGTGATTTACCATGTTTAATTATGAAAAGACTTTTACAAACATCATGTTTTAGTATGATTGCTATTTCCAAGCATGTTTTACGAATTCTGAAGTTTATTAACTTGTTTTAAGCTTGAACCACTGTTTAATGTAACATGATTACTTTTTCTTAGTTATCCCTAAGTTTCCCAACTCACTCTTTCCAATTGTTTGTTTTTTCCAGGTAGTGAAAGAGTTTTCGGTGCTTAACCTATTCAAGCCTGGTCTACTACTTCTACAAGCCTACATCATCTATAGTTATCTAGAGTTTGTACGTCCTTTTGGTCATGTCGACATGTTTCATAATAGTTTTGGGGTTGAGAGTTGAGAAGTTTGGTTGTTCATATTTGTATGTTGAATCTAGTTAAGGAGATGGTTAAGTAATTATGTCTGTTAGCATCTATTTGTGGATGCTTTTAGTGTTTTGTTGTATGTATGTTTATGGAATGTGCTATAGCTGTGAATGTGGTTTTTTAACCATTAACCAGGTTAATCGGGCTATAGATTGAGCAAGGAAATAGGTGGTTAGTAGATATCATGAAATGGTCGATATTTACTGTCCTCACATCTTTTCCTAGGTTAAGAGGATAATTTAGGAGGGGATGTGACAATTTTTTAGATTAATAAGTCTTCATCTTGTCATCTAGCATGCCAATGTTGACTTCAAGTAGGCTTTTGTAAAGGTTGGGTTATCTCTATAGCTCTCCCACTACGATGAAAACTTATTTGGTTGACAATTAGAATCTATTGGACTTCCAAATGAAATTAAATGGTTAACAACACTTGTGAATTATTAAGTGGTTTTACTTGGAACTAGTACATCAAAGAAAATTCTTCTTCCCATTCCCTCTATTCTTTCGAGAAGTGGTTCCCACAAGTCGGATCCTTGCCAGAGTCATAGCAAGGAAGATCTCTTGGGAAAAGGAAGATTACAAGGAGAGGACTATTGGTTTGAGGAGAAGATATTGCTGAAATTATAGATCGGCAAAGGTATGATGCTTAACCTTTTTTTGATATATTTTTTAAAATTCGTTTAAGAAATCAGAGAACGCAATCACATTCCTCTACCGAAATTCAATTTCCTTTAGGATTATGTATGGATTATTAAGCAATCACATGCTTCTGCCGAAATTCAAATTTCCTCTAAGATTATATATGGATTATCAATTAAAGTTATAATCCTATTGGGTTCCATATAGAATTAAAACATTTGCATTAAGTTTTAGGGTTCCATTGTGTAGTAAAGCAATTAGGTAGCCCAATCAGTTAACCAAGTTATCTTTGAACGTAGGTTTAGCATGCATTCAATGTAAGCCCTGTACTTGTATTCAAGAGAAGGTAAGTAAGAAGAATTATTGGGCAGACGAGTAAAGAAAATTGGCCAAGTTGTGGGAGAGTAAAAATGATTAAGTGTTGGTCATGTGATGGGTGACCATGCGTTGAAGGAATGTCTAAGCTGCCAAGAGTAGCCGCTGGTAGGCATGTGTTGAAGAAGGCAGCCCGGTGTGGAAGTTGATGTGAAGGAAGAAGGGTGCAATATATGTAATAGAAGTACGCGTTGAAGGCTACTAAGTGCTAGGAATTGGCATTGCTATGCATTGGAAAGGCCTGTGCGTTGAAGGATGGTATGCGTCGGACATAGAAAAGTGGCCGAGAGGGCCATGCGGTAATTAGCTATTCGGCGTGGAGCAATCAGTGGCATAGTAAGTTGAGACTATACGTTGCCGAAGCCATGCGCAGAAGGTGGCGTTGGCTAATTCCAGAAGGAGGATGAAGTTAGAGCTGGTAAGTCGGTGATTTATATTAACTTATAAAGGAGTGCATCAAATAATGAAGCCTTTTTGGATACATTTTCGAACTCAGATTAACTCTATTTCGCAGACGAACAACGAGGAGAGGTAGAAGAAGGTACTTATATCGAATTTGAGTAGAAATCAGATCAGTTTCATGATGATTTTGAAGCTGAAACCAGAAGCTTTTTTGTTACTGATAGACTTGGACACCAATCGGTGTTTGAAGGAGAGTGAACCAAGGATGTCGAAGCAAGAACTGAAATTTTGAGGTAAGTAAGCGAGAACTGAAACAATTCTTAGCAACTTCCATGAAGGATGTGTAAGCTAAATCCGAGCAAAAATGTGTTGATCTCTAGGAAAAAGTAAGCGGAGTTGAACTACTAAGCAAATCAAGGCAGCCGAAGTTATTTGGGAATAATTCTCAAATGAAGACGAGTTATGGTCTGAAATTTTGAGGATAAAGGAAGAGTTTGAAGGGAAGGAAGGAAAACTGTGATATCAAATGTTGTTAGACAGTGGTATCGCTAAGGAGCAGGAGAGTAAGCAGCGGAACGGGTGTCACTGATAAACGCGAAAGAGCTCTGCGTCTCACAACTCTCGCTGAAGTCTCGCTAGGTATCTGTCACACCCCTTCCCAAGTTCACCTAATTAACCTGAAAGGGGACGTGAGGATAGTATACATCACCCCTTTTGTGACGCATACCATCCATCCCTTCACACACATCCTGAACTATTCACAATAAATTTCACATTCTAAGACATCTAAATATCACATATAGGAAAGTATAAACAAGTCAAACCACTTCTTCAACTCATTCATATGTTCTATTACAATCCATGGTTCAATCTCTTACAATTATACACGTATATCTATATGCCACCTAATAGAGGTTTAACATACAACAACACTTTCACAAGTCGGGTTTTTCTGAATCTCGAAGCTTAAGCAGGGCGAGTTGGAGTAGGCAAAGCACCTGGAATGTCCTTGCTACCTGGAGGGGAAAGAAAACATTGAAAACATGAGCTAAAGACCCAGTGAGTGACCATTTTAACAAACCATTTTGTTCGGAAATCATCAGTGGTAAAACTGAGTTCAACATCAACATAAAACATGTAATCACTTCAAATGCATTAGTTAAAACAAACTTAGTTGCCCTTATCAATTCATATAGGATTTTCAACAAATCATGAGAAAACAGTTGAAGTGCAATACTTTCCCTTAGTTGAAGTGGAGCAAAACTCAACACTCCAACGTCGAAAACATATCAGGCTCGATGCAGAGCAAGACTCAACGCGCCAGTATATAACCTTTATGTGCACATAGGAACATGGCGAGTTGCCCAAATACCTTCTCATGTTCCTCAGTACTGGGTCCCGGGGAAACTCACGTGCCTTCTCAAGTCCATCAGCACTGAGCCTCCTCTTAAACGTTTTTCCTTTTAAGTACAACATTTTATACAAACAGATCGTATGCAAATCATTCATCAAAGTACAGGGCAATTACTATATTAAAACATTCATAAATATGCTTTTGAATAACTTTAAGAACATAACATGCTTCATAAATTATCTTGATCATACAAAATCACATTTCATTGGAAAACTGAACTAACATGTTCAACAAAATTGTTTTAAAGTAAGGAAAGTGTCACTCACAACTCTTTCTAGGCCTTGAATGGGTTATAAGCCTTTCCTATCTCCGCTTGGCCTGAAACAAACATTTTTCTTTGTTACACTTCTTTTCTATTCATCAAAACATAAATAGTAACTCAACATATGCACAATGCTTATAGTTCATTGTACGATCAGGCTCCCATTAGTTCATTCTCAAACTTTAAGCACTAAGGCTATTACTACTAGCCGCTCCTTACCAGTTTGCATAACAGTTCTGCTGCTGCTTTTACCTAGAAATTCATATGATTAACTTCACTTTCAGCTTAACCATCATTCATAAGACTTGTTAGGAATTATGTTAACTTACTAACCTCAAAATTTCAGCTCTAAACTCGGCTTCCTCGAGTCGTTCTACTCCAAACACCGACCACTGTTCAATCTGTGCGTCTGCAAATTAATCTTCTGTTTCAGTTCTGATTTTGGCACCAAAACGAGTGGAATTTCACCCGAAACTATAAGAACACCTTCCTCTACTTTCCTTTGTGGTTTCTTTGAAAGATGGGACCGACTTAAGTTCTTGAAATGTCTGAAAATGATTAAACTCACCTATATATACTGCCGACTTATGCATCACAAGTACCGAGATGATAATGCCGACTTACTCATCCGTAGGCTGGCGTTGATCTTCTCCTCGACGCAGGGCACTCATGTCTGAATTCTTCTTCAGCGCCTTCAGCAATTAACCATTCTCAGCGCATGGTTTTTCTTAGCGCCTTCTACCTCCGACGCATACACATAGTCTCACACCACTAGCTTCTTCAAGATTATTCTGTCTTGGACGCAGAGTAACTTCAAAGCATGGCTGCCTTCAACGCATAGTGACTTCAACGCATGCTCTAAGTGTTTCTTCCCCTGACAATGATCATTTATTCTTCGATGCGACGACTACTTCAACTCACAGCCCTTCGCGACTTACTCAACACATGATTCTCAAGATATTTCAACTTTCACTTCATTCTTCAACGCATGGTCTTAGCCAATACTTAACCGAAATTTCACCCCCTTCTTGGCTACTTCTCGGCTATTCTCCTTCTGACGACGCATAAAACCATAACCTCAAACGCATAGCTCTCCCAACACTTGGTATTGCAAGTCAGTGCTTACAGTATCGCTCCTTAAGATGATATCGGTAGTCTAATTCACTCCAGTTTTGCTAGTGCAGTACCCAATAATGTGAATTTCGCTGGTAGTCTCGCTAGTAACATAGAGTATCGCTAGTTATTAATATGTATACCTAATGATTTTGAAAAAGGAGTCCAAAGGAAACCTAATATGAGAAATGTGTTTTACAGGCCAAGAAGAGCTCGAAAAAGCATACAATCTGCTCGGGGCCTAAGACAAACAGTGAGTGGCTCTCTAATTTGTCCAAGGATCATTATTAATAATGTGCAAGTGAAAACGAATATATTATGTGAATTCCTGTACGTATGTTATCTAAATGCAAACCACGGCCGAAGGATCCTGTTTGAAGGCCTATGGAGATATGATATATGATACATAGTGCCGAGGGACCATGAGCGAGGCACTAGCGAGATTGATTGAGATAGTTTCCAATACCGAAGGACCTTTTGAGAAGGCATATGAAAGTCAGTACATGAAGGCTCAGTGCTGAAGGACCATGAGTGAAGGCACTTGAGCAGTGAAATTATAATGAAACTTAGTGCTGAGGGACATTATGAGAAGGCACTTGAGTGTTGAAACGCCGAAGGACGAAATATGAAGGTGTATGAATGTATGAATACATGAATATATGAATATTAGGAACAGAATACTTGATATAAGGTTAATAGCGTTGAGCTTTACTCCGCTGCTTCTTAGGAAAGTATTTATGCTATCTTGTTAAATGGCATGAGTGATCCAGCAATTTGTATTAACAAGATATATATTAGTGTTATAATCAGCATTAACTCAAGGATTAGATTGTAATTGATATTTTAGTCACTCACTGGGCTTTAAGCTCACACCCTTTTGTTTATTGTTGTTCGTTTCAAGTAGCGAGCGTGTCCGGGACGCCTAGCCTACAGAAGATCCTCGTCTGGGCTTACTTGGTTTAGTTCTCTAGGATAGTTGTAAATACTCAGTCTAAGTACATATTTTGTCATATATGATTTTGTGGCATAACGAGTGTGGGTTTTGTACTGAATGCTGAACAAAATGATGAATTATGAGTTGAGAAATCTTATGTAAAACTTATGATTACCTTATAATGTTTCACTAGTATAAAAGTTTGTACATTTAATCTGGTATTGAATTGTGTTTCAAGATATAAGATGACGTATATATGTATAGGTTGCACCTACTCATATGTTAGGAAGGTAATCTGGGAGAGAATGTGACATTCAAGGTCTATGGGAAGCCTAAATTCCTTAGCATACATGATTCTCCCTTTACTACTGATGACAAGCTAGACGAACAAAAGAGAACATGCAAGCCAAATTGATAGCTAAAACATACATTCATGGAAGGTGAGTCAATCCATACATATATATACATCTAGATTAAACAAAATTCTTAGAAATAAATCAAAAGCATTCAGTTCAATCAAGAAGAAATCTCACAAACATTACATTGGGTCCTTGCTCCTAAAAACTAGAAAACACTAACCTCAACAATCCATAGACAAGAAGATGAGATTAGGGAGCATCCAACCTTCAATTTCAACCAAAAAATAAAAGAAACCTAAGCTAAGTACCAGAAAGAATGAAGAAGAAGAAGAATTTTGAACTTTCTCCTCGGCCTCCATAAATCCTAGCCTAATTAAAAACCCTAAAATGATGAGAATATATATAGAATTGAGGCGGTGCCCATCGCTTTAGACTTTTGTCACAACGTCGTGCTACTCCTTGAATTTTCATCAAACTTTGGAGCATCGTAGCACTACTAGAATTTGCATCGCGCATGGTGTTGAACAGCACTGCGGCGTCATGCCTTCATTAGAGTAGTTTTTACTTTTTCGCTCCTTGAAGCTCGGGTGCTCGGTATGACTCCTAATACCTCCAAATTAACTTACAATGGCCAGTATTGCTCCGAAATGCATGGATTGCTCGAGATCTTACAAATATAAATAATTAAGAAAATTAGACATAATAAACAAGCAAGATTATAGCCATAAAACTAGCTCTTTTTAGGAGCTAACCAAAATCACTTTATATAATATATTGACCCTGCTTAAGTTTGTTTTGGCAGTTTCAAACCAATTTCATGAGCTTTTACAGATGTTTTTTCATTTTTTGTAGGAAAAGCCACTGATGCACTCACATCCACCCTTATATGCGCCCACATCATGCCTTAATTCGAGTCAAATTGCGCCTAGTTGTTCAAACTTTCTGGTTTTTTAGTCTTCAACCATTTTTCAATGCCAAAATCTCCTAGGGATGTTCAAGGCATAGAATTCAGCCCTCCTTCAACCTCCTTGGCCTATATAAAGAGAAGAAAGCCTCAAGATAAAAAAATCCCCAAGTCCTTAGAAAAAATCCCATAACTTACATAAAGAGATTCTTCAAGAAAGAAAGTTCAATTGTAGAAAAGTTGTCTTCAAGTCGCCCCCGAAGGAATTAAATCTTTAGCAGAAGAGAATGATCGCCTTGTGCCAATATTTTTCATTAGGAAAACTTAAAATTACAGAGAACTAGTAACATGGATAAACAATTTAAAACAGTAGCATGTTTCTAAAAGGAATTAACTTGGAGAAAACTCTACCTTAGAAGACTGTCTTTTAGGTAGACCTGTGCTTTCTTCACTGAAATTTGTGAACACCTAAATGCTTTTCTTGAACTCACAGTACAAAGAGTAAACATTTTTTCTTCAAATCAAGAACACCACCACTTAGTTTTCTTCCTAAGCTCAGGATAAGAATCGAAGGAGTTGTAGGCTCTTTGATTTTTTGTGAGGGAGAGAGATTTCTTTTGTGAAAAAAAATTGCAGAGAGATTTTCCTTTTCTTTATTTCTTCTTTTCCTCATTTTTTCTTCCATGCAAAAGTCATAGTATAAAATGAGAGAGATGAGTGGATGGGATGGAAGTTACCCAACCCACCACTAACACGAGAAAAATAACTCCTAGGGAGTTATTTTAAAATTTAATTTAATTAAATATATTAAATTAAATTAAAAATATATAATTAAATTAATAAAAAAATATTAATCAGTTAACATTTAATTAATTAACAAGTAAATATCATATATTTAATGTCATTCTCTCACATAACCTATAGTTTTAATACCAATCTTATTCATATTAATTTTAACCTATAGTTTTTATATGAATCTCATTTATATAACTAATATTTGAATCTTATTCAAACATTTATCTCTCATATAATATAAAGTATAATTTATGAATCTCATTCAAAATGAACTTTATATTATAATGAATCTATATACATTATATTAATTGTATCATATATAACTAATTCCCTTATTTAATTTGAATTCTTCAAATTAATCCAAAATTAACTTATTCTTATTTAACCCTTAATGAGATTGCAAGAGGATCTTATAGATCTATAGATTAGAAGCTCCAATGATATGAGGTTAATTAATTAAACTCTTTAATTAACTTAATCAATATTCATTAACTGTAGGTCACTCTATTAAAGACCTACAATTGCACTCTTCACACTATAGATATACTTTTGTATCCACGGATATAACTAGTCAACAATAAGTCGACATTTCACAAATTGTTCGTAACTACAGTTGGGTCAAATTACTATTTTACCCCCGTAGTTACATCTAACTATTTAAGTACCACTAATCCTTTTAATGAACAAACAGTTTATAGTCCAACTATAAACTAACCCCTCTAGGGGCCAGTGAGAGGGTGAGACCTCATTGTTCAAGACTCGAAATCAACCCTTAAGGGAGCAATTTATCTACTTACCCTAAAGATGAGAATGAATGATTTCATCTTGTGAAGATATATTCCCAGCTCCTTACTCAGATAAATCCCCAAAATGGTAGGCTTATTGAGTCAGCAATCTAGCCACTCTCACCCATACAGATCAAAGGATTGTCCTCATAGACAGGAGTTCGTAACTCACTCAAGACTAAGGGCGAGTCACCTATGATCATCATATGAAATGTTAATTTCTTCAATTAACGGTGTTATAAAAAGAAAATAAACATTTTATGGTCCGGTCTTATACAAACTTTTTGCACAGGATACCCCTAGTCATATGTCTCGATATGAACTATTAGGATCAACTCGTTTGTAACACATTACAACTTTTGTAATAATTACAAAGTGTGCCGTATCCGTAGTGTCACCAAGATAAGGCATCCAACCTTATCCCTATACTATAGACTTTTGGTTAATACTTAAACATGACCCAACTTTGTATGTCAACCACATACATGTTTAAGTTTATATAAAATAACCACGAATCTTATTTTATTGTATTTGAGTTAATGCACAAACAAATAAAAGAACTCATTATTTTATTGAATAAATAATTTGTATTTATAAAGATTACAAACTACGAGAACCCTAAGAGATTTAAGACACCAGTCCCAACAACCCCTACTTGTGAGAACTTGTGTAGATTGAGGATTCATCCTTGAAAGAGGTTGAATCCATCCTAGAGAGCCTTTGAAAGTGAGGTTTTGATTCAAGGAGTTCGTTATACTACTTTTTCAGCTTTATTTATAGATTATTTGACACTTTTACATTTCTTTATCTTTTACTCTTTGAATTTGACACTTGTAACCCATGACTTATGCATCAATGAAGTTTATTAATTTTTTCCTCCATTCACGGGTTGATTTTCTATGGGATTCGGTGTATGTGGATACCCTAAAATACTATGGCTTGAATTAATGCAACTACATCACATCACCTTGTGCTTCCCATTTTCTTTGTTAATTAAAATGTTATCTTGTTAAGTTAAACTTGCCATTTAAGTTGACATGGATGTTGAGTCTTAATACTGTAAAGGTTAGGATGAAAGCACATTTCACTAAGGAATATGAGACTAAGAGCCTAAACATAGGTTGTCAAGTAACTGATAACGTGTAGAAATACAAGTTATCATAGTCACTATTTGAATTAATTAGAGTAACTTTAGGGTTAAATGCATGATTTTTGCAGTTGAATTGTGTAATATGTATTACCATGCGTTGGCACCTTTTACAAAAGAATATACCTGAGAAAATATGAACTTTTCTGTTCTTAACACATGATTAAGTAGAAAAGAAGCATAAATAACCCAAGTACCAGAGAGGAAGCTGCTGCGAGAACAAAAAAAGTGAAAACCTAGGCGTCAAGACCGTGCGTTGAGAAGAAAAAGCAGATACAGATGTCTGGGCAATAGCCGTCATCTCAATATGCAAAATGATTACACGTTATCAGATTATGGTAGAACCAATGGGTTGACGATGTGAAAAGTCTGCACAGCAGGGCTGATAAGCACTTGAAAAGTGCTTTCTATCCTCTTAAATGAAGGGAGTTTATATTAGATGTCACTTATTTGCTAGTGGTTTTTAGGTTAAAATGAGGAAAATTAGAAGAAAAGACCCAAAAGATCAAAACCGAGCAAGAATAAGGCAAAAAAGAGATGAAAAACACAAAATGGCAAAAATTTGGGTAGCGCCGTGGTGCTAAAACTCGAGAGCAAGATATTGTACACGCTGCCCTAGTGCTGCGGCGCTCTTCAACAGCATCGCGGCACCGTTTCAAATATTTCAATAGCGCCGCGATGCCAATTTTCCATAAATGAAAATAGGTTGTTTTTGGTAAGTTTTTGGGCGACCAACTCTATAACTTTGGGGGTTTCCTGCAGCCCTAAGCATCGAAAAAAAGGAGAAAATCAACTATCAATTTACAGACCTAAAGAGGCACAAAAAGGAGAGAATTGAGTGAGAGTTCATAAAAGAGTTCAAAGAGTGAGTTAGTTGCAAGGAAGAGGAAAAGAGTTCGAGATAGTCGTGGTGCCATTCGAATTCCGACGTGAGAGCCAAGAAAATCACAATGGTGTTACCTCAATCAAGACCCACTTTCCAGTAGAGTTTCCTTTTCTTTACACTCTTTCTTTGTTTATTTTGCTTAAACATGTTGCTTCAAGCTATGAGTGGTTAAACTCTTTAGTTTTAGGGTTTTGATGAATTTTTTATGAATTTATGTTGATCTTGTAGACTTTCATGGTTTTGTTGGAACGATTATGCTTTTCATTGTTATTGTGTTTAATTCTTGTGGATTGGCCATCTTCACATGTTAGGTTAGATGTATGATTGAGAGATTGTATGTTTAACTTGATCTATAACAATGAATTGTTATTAATCTACACGAGAGTAGTTAGGTTGATAACAAAAGTTGCTAAAGACTATTCTTAATGCCATGTAATTTGTATTGGTTTCAAGAGATTAGTAATCAATCGAGTTGCATGAGAAAGGGTTGTTTTTGAGAGAAAATAACTTGGAATTAATTTTCTAGACTTAGGCATATGAATTACAATAAAATCCATAAAATCTATATTATTGCATGATGAAATAAACAAGGATTCATTACCCTAGAACTCTCTTTGACTCTTGTGTTTCTCACTTTATTACTTTCCTTATTTGGTTTATATTTTCCATAATTAACAACTTCCATTCCAATCCTCAAATAAAATTGATTCGATTCTAGAATAGCTGAGTAACATAAACCTTCACAATTGGATCTCCAGTGGAACGATATTTGGACTTCACTGTTTTATATTATAACTGGACCCGTACACTTGCGGTTAACACTCAAAGTGTGTATCAAGGGCATGGAATTTAATGCAAAGATACGGTCATCATGAATTCACCTTTTCGACAATTATAAATAGCTCAAAGCTTCTCAATTCAAAAGAGGAGAGAAAGAAGTGAAAGCTCTGCACAAATTCTCCCTCACCATAACCAACCTCCATTTGAAGCTCTTCTGTGAGAAGGATTCTGAGAAATTTCATAGTCATCTTTCAGTGAGTGGAAACCTTCACCCTATGCCATTTATGTATCAAATAGCAACCATCTCAAGCCTCCATGAAGCAAGACATTGCCAGTGGCAGCTTGACGTCTTTCATTTTTGTTCTTTTTTCATTTCCCTCTTTCTTACTTATACTCTGTTAATGACAATCGAGAGAATGGTTTATTTACTCAATATAAGTTCGATTGACGATTATCTTCCATTCATTTCTATATTAAATACTTTACACCATGTTACTTGTATGATAGAATGTGTAGATATTAGAAGCTAGTTTTTCTTAAGTAATATTAAATATATTTACATCTTGATTTATGCATATCATTAGCTTGCACAACTTTGTTTGACAAACAAATTTAACAAGCACGACTGTCTAACTCGAGAGAATAGATGGTTAATCTTTAGCATTTATCAAGACTAGATGAGTTTCAGAGATGTAGTTCATCTTTTGCCAACGCAAACTTACCATGCGTCTTAGAGATAATATTAATGTGGCGTTGAAACATCGAAAGATGGTTTCTCAAACCCAAAGTTTGTAGGTATGTAAATATACTTAGATATGCTTAAGTAACAACTAGCTCCTGCATTAACTATATTATTATCGCATGGTTCCATCGTGATCCTAAACGCATGCTATCTAACTCTAAATGACATTTGACTAACATTCTCCGCTTCCACCTCACATTGTTAATTGTAGGAAACTTTATTTATTCTTTATGCATAGTTTTAGGTACATAAAACTCTTGAATATAATACATGTATAGTCACTACATAGTTTTTGTATCTAGTCTCAACACCTAATTTATCACAAATCCTTGCATTCGAGCCTAGACTCACTAGAAAACCTATAGAAGCTTACACTTGGGCTTTTATAGGAAAACTTGCTAATTAGTGATCATACTTTAGTAATTCTCGATGCAAACTTTGTACTGAAATTATAACATCTAATCCACTTTGTGCGCAACAAGTTATGAGGCAATAATAACCTTAGACATAAGATACACCATAGGACTTAGAGATTGCATAATCATGAAATAATCTAAGAATCAGTTAGTCATAGAAATATAAGGCTAGTTGCTTAGGCTTCTAAAGAAACTTATGAAACAAGACTGAATAAGGTTAGTTCTCTGTTAATAATTGTTTGATGTTGACTTCATGCGACCAAATAACTTAAGGTATAAAATCTGTAGGTTGAAACTTGACCTTGAATCCCTATTATCATCTATTGTTTACCTGGTTTTGGCACGATACTACAAGAGATTCGTTCTGGGGTTCTCCAAGATAGCTTTACCACTCACTAGTTTGACTAAGAAGAATACTAAGTTTTAGTGGAACGAGAAGTGCGAGCAGAGTTTCCAGGAACTAAAGAGGAGATTGGTAACTGCACCTATCTTATCACTTCCAGTGTCGGGTAAGGAGTTCGAAATTTTCTGTGATGCTTCTCGCCAAGGGTTAGGCTATGTGTTTATGCATAATGGTAAGGTAATAGCTTATGCTTCTAGGCAGCTGAGACCTCATGAGAGTAACCACCCTACCCATGATCTGGAGTTAGCTACAGTTGTTTTAGCATTGAAGATATGACGACATTCCTTGTATGGAGAAAAGTGCGATATCTATACATACACAAGAGTCTGAAATATATTTTTGATCAAAAGGAACTTAACATGAGACAAAGAAGGTGGTTAAAGCTGATTAAAGATTATGCTTCAATATTGAATATCACCCAGGGAAAGCGAACGTTGTGGCTGATGCCTTAAGTAGGAAGTCCAGAGGTGATATGAGTTCTTTAAATGCTGTAAAAGTTACTTTGCTCAAGGAATACAAAAGTAGTGCTGCTAGTTTGAAAGTGACTGATAAGAAGACGTTGTTAGCACATTTTCAGCTGTGACCCAAGCTAGTGGATGAAGTGATAAGGAAGCAGTCAGAAGATCCTATGATTAAGAAACTAATAGAAGAAGTAAAAGTTCAGTAAAGAGTGGACTACGAGCTTAGATCTGATGGTGCATTGTTGAAACATAGTATTTATGTGCCAAATAATATGGAAGTCAAACAGGCGATACTTGAGGAGGCACATAGCTCAGTTTATGCTATGCATCCTGGTAATACCAAATTGTATGGAGACGTCACGGAGTTTCTATTGGTGGCCAGGTATGAAAAGGGAGATAGCTGAGTATGTAGCAAGATGTCTATTCTGTCAGCAGGTAAAGCCTGAACGACAGAAGCCAACAGCGTTGTTGAATTCACTCCCTATTCCTAAGTGGAAATGGGAACACATTACGATCGGTTTCCTGTTTGGATTGCCAAAAACTCAAGCAGGTGTTGGGAATTTGGATGATTGTTGGTAGATTGACCAAGACGATGCGTTTCTTGCCAGTTAAGGCAACTTATACACTGGATAGATTGGCACAAATGTATGTGGATAAGATTGTAAGTTAGTACGGAGTGCTAACGACTATTGTATCAGATAGGGATCCTAGGTTTACTTACAAATTCTGGATGAGTTTGCAACAGGCTTTAGGAACCAAGCTGCAGTTCAGTATCGCTTTACATTCTCAGACTGATGGACAGTCAGAGAGGACGATCCAGACTTTAGAAGATATGCTTCGACCCTGTGTTTTGCAGTTCAAAGGTAGCTGGGACGTACATTTGTCTTTACATTTGCTTGCAATACTAGGCAACTATAGGTATGGCTCCGTACAAAGCATTATATGGTAGACCGTGGAGAACACCAGTGTGCTGGGGAGAGGTTGGAGAAAGGAGGTTGGTTGGACCAGAGATTGATCAGATTACGACAGAGAAGGTGGAGATGATCAAAGCAAACCTTAAGTTAGCCCGAGATCGGCAGAAAAGTTATGCTGATAACAAGAGGAGTTGTCACACCCCATCCTGAAGTACCCTCCTGTAGCTTGAGACGGAGCATGAAGACAGCATACATCGACTTACCGGTCGATTTCCACCGTCGAACTTCCTTTATTCCAATTAACTGCACTTCCTAGGACGGTGATACCATTAACTCTTGACAAACCTCAACTTCGACAGGCAACGGGAACTGTCATGCTACCTGAAAAAATGAAAAACATATGAAAGGGTGAGCTGACAGCTCAGTGAGTAACAGTTTTGTAAAACTATCTTCACTTTGAAAACACGCATGTTAAAATTACATTACACCATAATCATTAAACATGGATTTAAATCATCATTTCTGTAAAATCATACTTTCCATCAACTTAACCAAATAACATAAATTCATTTCAGAACAGTTGTACATAAAATCAATTCATTCTTAAAAATTTCCCTCAGTTGAGGCGGAGCCGAGCTCTACGCTACTCAACGTCGATTATCCCTAGCTGTGTGGAGTAATCTCAACACATCGGTGTCGTATATTACTCTATGTGCACATAGGTATTTTAATCCGGGCCGCCCGCAATGCCTTCTCCAAGTCCCTGAGCATTGGGGTCCTATTTTCATATCCAGGTTACCCATCTGCCTTCTACGAGTCCCTCAGCATTGGGTACCTTTTTCTATATTCAAACCCAGGTTACCCATCTGCCTTCTACGAGTCCCTCAGCATCGGGTACCTTTTTCTATATTCATATCCAGGTTACCCATCTTCCTTCTACGAGTCCCTCAGCATTGGGTACCTTTTTCTATATTCATATCCAGGTTACCCATCTTTCTTCTACGAGTCCCTCAGCATTGGGTACCTTTTCTACACTCCGGTTACCCCTTGGCCTTCTCCAAGTCCCTGAACCTCGGGTGCCTTTTCAAAGTTTCATAAAAACACAAAACTTGTTTTGGAAACCTTATTTCATGAACTCATAAGTTAGTTGTTTCAAAATAAAATCATATAATCTCAAAACAGCATGCTTCCAGTAAACTCGAATTCAAAGCTTTAGTATCAAACATCATGCTTTTCTGTAAAATCATGAAATTACATTTTATCAATCAGCATGCGTTTTATATAACAAATAACCAGTATACTCAAATGCTTTTCAAATAAACTCATGAAATCATATTTTGAAGGAAAATGTTATTGTTACTCACGTTACACTTTCTCAAGAATAGTTCCTTTTTCTTCCTGCTATTTCCTCTTTCCCGAGCTTTTTGGACGTAGCGTTCTAACCCTGGAATGCAAGGCCTTATATTCCTCTGTCAGCTCGGTTGGACGCAACCCTGCCCTTGAATGCAAGGTCGATAGCTAACGCGAGGTGCAGCCTTACTCTTCTTTCTTCTCTTTTAGATGCGTCGACCTCTCTTGGACTCAAGGTCCAACCTAAACGCATCGCTTATCCAAGGATGCGACGTTCACCTTGAACGCATCACTTGTCTTAAACTCAAGGCTGATCCTCCTACGACACAAGACAACTTCTTTAGCACAAGGTAGCTAAGTTGTCAAGAATATCTTCTCTTGGCCGCAGACTCCTACTACGGATGCAAGGATTCCTCCTTTCTGCCTACTCTCTCCCTTTCTCTCAAGAATTCTTACTTCAGCATCATCAGTCGTTTCTTTTTCCCTCCAGGTCCTATTTATAGGTTTGGAATAGAGGGCTTGTCATACTACTTCTCCTTTCTTATTGCTACTAGTTTGCCACATGTCATGCTGCATACTTAACCAACCATGTATTTATCTAAGCATCACCTTGCATGCAATACTTAACATGCCTTCTAACACCTCCTACTTATAAGGTGTCAAGTTTACATGAAGCCACCTAGTCTTTATAAGCTTATCTTATGCGTCCAACATATTCAAACATACAAACTATTCATTCAATCGTACTGCCCTATGCGTCCATTGAATTTCCTTTAAGGTTTTAGCTTCATTACTTACTTTCTTTACTCTCTACCATAATACCTTTGAACTCGTTTCTTCACCGCATACTGCTAGGCGTCAATGTCCCAAAAGCACACTACTATGCTTTTGTACCTCACCGCATCATACCATGCATTTGTACCTTACTGCATCATACCATGCGTCCAAATTTCTTCCCTTATGTCAACTCTTAACTACAAGTCCTTCTCTTGTGTGATCACACATCCGACGATATGATTTACCCTTGGTAACCAAATCCAATTCACAACCACCCTTAATGCGTTTGTACTTTTTGCGTTGACCTTTACTTCTTTCTGCGTCCATGATCTTCCTCCTATCCTTGAGGATTCCTTGATTATCCCTCTATGCGTTCTGGGGCTTGTAATCCAAGGTTATTCATTTAACCTTTTCCTTGTACTAAAATCTCTCTTATGATAAATTAGTATGCGTCCACCTCCTGCTCCAGTCTTTAAACTTACTACTCAACCTTCTACTTTATCCAACACTCAAGAACACATCCCTTCATAGTAATCTATGCGTTACTCAGTTTGCTATATTATTCCTTCCCCGGTTCCTCATATATTTATCCTTTCTTTTCGAGACTTGGATCTCTTTCCAATACTCCACGACATAACCTTATTCCCTTTTGTTTATGCATCTTACCTTCGCCAGTTTACATCTTTTTCATAATTACCTCCTACGCGTTTCACTTCTTTCCCTTCAAGTTCTTGGATTACTTCCTATGCGTCCACCTTGATCATGCGTTACCTGAGTCCTGACCATGCGTTCAACATTTCCTCTTACTTCTTTTCTTATAGGCTCTTCAACGCATCGATTTTTAAAGGTAGGGTGTGACAGTTCCACTCACCTTAGAAAAATTTCGTCCTCGAAATTTGGACAGTATAATAAAATATGAAAAGGGGAAAATACTTCTTATTCATATACGTTGTTCGTACAAATCTTTCTTAAACAGTACATTCAAATATAATATAACTAAAAACACTTCTTCCATTCTTCTTTCCTTCTGCTCAATTACTTGAGTCTTCCCGATTTTGTGGACAATCCTTGCAATGATGTCCCAGTTGCTCGCGCATTTAACGAGCATCCTCTTTTCCTTCATAATCTTCTCTATGTCTTCGTCCACATTTCTTACAGGGAATCTCTCTTTCCATCTCCTTAACTTGGCTGCAAAAATCCTTAGATACGTTGCATCGTTTCCGTTGATGTCCTTTCATTCTGCATGCAAAACATCTGTCTTTACTAAAACATTCTCTCGAATGTCCTTTTCTGCAAACTGGGCACCTGTTCATCAAGCGTTTCTTTGTGACAATTACAATTAAAGTCACTCCAATTCTACAAGTAATTTGTAAGAAACACTTTTCGGAAAACTATTATAATTTTAAACTGGCTATAGCTTTAGTACCATGCGCTTGTCTTTTAAATTTTGTTGGACACATGATCCACCAACGCATACTTGAATATAAACCTGACCGCATAATTTGATTGTTACCTTGGACGCGTCGCACCATGCGTTTATATCTCATCTTATAGCCCGGTGCGGCGGGTCGACATACTTTAGACGCATACTTCCGTCAATGCAATCTCCTCACCTACGACCAACGCATAGCTTCAATTCAAAAACCTCGCATAAACTTTTGCTCATGCTCACCTTCGAAAACGCGCACCTTTCTAGCCACCTCATCCTCTTTTATAATTAGCTCTGATCAACTCTTTATTTCACCAACGTACATTAGACTTCTTCATCTACACATTGTCGACTTTCAACTTAAACAATATTATGCGTTTTCTTTAGGTTATAAATTGACCACGCTTCCGCTGTGCTACTCTGATGGTCAACGCTCCTACTTTCCCTTCTTTTCTTGACTACTTACGGGTTATAGTTCTCCTTTCAACACTGAATTGACTTAACCATTTCCTTGCTTTTATGAATTCTTATGCATCTCCCTAGCATGCCTATGCGCTTTGGTTCCCCCTATACCAAGCACGTATCCGATTTCTCTCTCTCCAATCCTTTGGTGAAATTTCCTTTTCCTCAGATCACACTTCCAGATCTAGTAGTCTGGTTCTTTTACCTATAAATCATTTCAGAATTACAGAATTCAAGTATGTCTTTTAATCTTCTATGCATATCTAATACCAATCTCATCCAACACATGTCTGCTGTTTCAACAACCTTATCAACGCATAGCTCTTGAACATTTACACTTGCTCAACCTTTTGAACGCATGCTTCAACAAGCCAACACTTCATCCTTGATGCTTAAACTTGGCTATTTAATTTCTTTCTTATTTCAGTCATTACCCATGCTCACTCTCATGGACTTCTTGCTTCATTCCACCAACGCATGGACACTAGCTCAAACACTTTCGGCCAACATTTTTAATTACCCGACTACTTGCTTGCCAACTTACCACTTATAAGAATTTCACATTTCGTCCTGAAATTGTGGACACTGTTTAATCATTTGTTCCTTGGGCTCGGCTTCCCAAATAGCTTCTTTTTCATCATGATGTTTTTTTGTTTTTTCTCACAAATCTTAGACCAACGAATTCAACTTACTTCTTAATACTTACTTCTTCTTATCAAATGAACGTTTGAATCAATTCCTTCTCATAACTTAACTCTTCTCTTAGCTCCATTGGTTGCACCTTAAGTATATGAGTAGGATTAGGGACATATTCCTTTAAACATTAGACATATTGTGATCCGTAGACACAATACTGGACTGCAACTTCATTTATAAGCTTGTTGTGTACATTTCAGAACTTAGAAGTCATCCCCATGCATCCATATCATTCTATCCAAATACATGTTCCCTTGACAGGCAAAAACGCTCTATCTTCGTCAACCTTTCATCAATCACCCAAATTTCCGTAAACATTTGCTGACACTCTTGGTAATCTAAAGAAGATAACCATTATAACATATTTCCACTTCCACTTAAGAATAGAAAGTGAATTCAGTATTTTTGCCATTCAAGCTTTATCTTCTGACCAATCAAATACTTTGTCACGCACTCTGTTATTTCCCTTTTCACTCCTGGCCACCAGTAAAAATTTTCTTTAACATTCTATACGTCACGATATAGCTTAAGCCAAATTATGAGCCTCTTATTAAACCTTATGGATTCCATGGTCACCCTTCTATGCATCCATGTGATATAACACAAGGCTTTACTTCCAATTTTCGTCCATGTGACATGTGGCAAACAAGTGGCAAAAAGAGAGGAGAAGTAGTATGACAAGCCCTCTATTCCAAAGCTATAAATAAGACCTGGAGGGAAAAAGAAACGACTGATGATGCTGAAGTAAGAATTCTTGAGAGAAAGGGAGAGAGTAGGCAGAAAGGAGGAATCCTTGCGTCCGTAGTAGGAGTCTGCGTCCAAGAGAAGATATTCTTGACAACTTAGCTACCTTGTGCTAAAGAAGTTGTCTTGCGTCGAAGGAGGATCAGCCTTGCGTTTAAGACAAGTGATGCATTAAAGGTGAATGCCGCGTCCAAAGATAAGCGATGCGTTCAAGTTGGACCTTGCGTCCAAGAGAGGTCGACGCATCCAAAAGAGAAGAAAGAAGAGTAAGGCCGCACCTCGCGTTAGCTATCGACCTTGCATTCAAGGGCAGGGTTGCGTCCAACCGAGCTGACAGTGGAATATAAGGCCTTGCGTTCGAGGGTTAGAATGCTTGATCCAAGAGGCTCGGGAAAGAGGAGATAGAAGGAAGAAGGAGGAACTATTCTTGAGAAAGTGTAATGTGAGTAACAATAACATTTTCCTTCAAAATATGATTTCATGAGTTTATTTGAAAAGCATTTGAGTATACTGGTTATTTGTTATATAAAACGCATGCTGATTGATAAAATGTAATTTCATGATTTTACTGAAAAGCATGAATTTTGATACTAAAGCTTTGAATTCGAGTTTACTGGAGGCATGCTGTTTTGAGATTATATGATTTTATTTGGAAACAACTAACTTATGAGTTTATGAAATAAGGTTTCCAAAACATATTTTGTGTTTTTATGAAACTTTGAAAGGCACTCGAGGCTGAGGGACTTGGAGAAGGCCAAGGGGTAGCCGGAGTATAGAAAGGGTACCCAATGCTGAGGGACTCGCAGAAGGCAGATGGGTAACCTGGATATGAATATAGAAAACGGTACCCAATGCTGAGGGACTCGTAGAAGGCAGATCGGTAACCTGGATATGAATATAGAAAAAGGTACCCAATGTTGAGGGACTCGTAGAAGGCAGCTGGGTAACCTGGATATGAATATTGAAAAAGGTACCCAATGCTGAGAGACTCGTAGAAGGCAGATGGGTAACCTGGATATAGAAATAGGACCTCAATGCTCAGGGACTTAGGGAAGGCATTGCGGGCGACCCAGATTAAAATACCTATGTGCACATAGAGGAATGTACGACGCTGATGTGTTGAGATTACTCCACACAGCTAGGAATAATCGACGTTGAGTAGCGTAGAGCTTGGCTCCGCCTCAACTAAGGGAAATTTTTAAGAATGAATTGATTTTATGTTCAACTATTCTGAAATGAATTTATGTGATTTGATTAAGTTGATGGAAAGTATGATTTTACAGAAATGATGATTTAAATCCATGTTTCATGATTATGGTGTACCGTAATTTTAACATGCCTGTTTTCGAAGTGAAGATAGTTTTACAAAACTGTTACTCACTGAGCTGTCAGCTCACCCTTTCATATGTTTTCAATTTTTTCAGGTAGCATGACAGTTCCCGTTGCCGGTCGAAGTCGAGGTTTGTCAAGAGCTAATGGTATCACCATCCTAGGAAGTGTAGTTAATTGGAATAAAGGAAGTCCGATGGTGGAAATCGATCGATAAGTCGATGACTGCTGTCTTCACGCTCCGTCTCGGGCTATAGGAGGGTAGTTCGAGATGGGGTGTGACAGGAGAGATCTTTAGTTTGAAGTTGGCGATAGAGTGTTCCTAAAGTTATCACCGTGGAAAGGAGTTCTGAGGTTTGGAAGGAAGGGGAAGTTGAGTCCAAGGTATATTGGACCTTACGAGATCTT
>QLSR01000030.1:0-50856 GCA_031780015.1 Citrullus colocynthis
AAAAATTTCCCTTAGTTGAGGCGGAGCCGAGCTCTACGCTACTCAACGTCGATTATCCCTAGCTGTGTGGAGTAATCTCACACATCAGCGTCGCATATTTCTCTATGTGCACATAGATATTATAATCCGGTCCGCCCGCAATGCCTTCTCCAAGTCCCTAAGCATTGGGGTCCCATTTCCATATACTGGTTACCCATTTGCCTTCTTTGAGTCCCTCAGCATTGGGTACCCTTTTCTATATTCATATCCTGGCTACCCCTTGGCCTTCTACAAGTCCCTAAGCCTCGGGTGCCCCTTTTCAAAGTTTTATAAATACACCAACTACGTTTTGAAAACATCATATCATAAACTCATAAGTTAACCGTTTCCAAATAAATCATCAAAACACATGCTTCCCGTAAACTCAAGTTCAAAGCGTTAATATCAACATCATGCTTTTCAGTGAATCATGAAATCACATATTATCAATCAGCTTGCGTTTTATAAAACATATGACAATTAACCATCATACTCAAATGTTTTTCAAATAAAACACATCACTTACTCATCGAAAACTCATGAAATCATATTTTGAAAAAGGACGTTAATGTTACTCACATTATACTTGTTCAAGAATAGTTCCTCCTCCTTTTCACTATTTCCTCTTTCCCGAGCTTCTCGGACACTGCGTTCTAACCCTAGAACACAAGGCTTTATATTCCTCTGTCAGCTCAGTTGGACGCAACCCTGCCCTTGAACGCAAGGTTGATAGCTAAGTTGTCAAGAATATCTTCTTTCTTTACTTCACTTTTGGATGCGTCAACCTCTCTTGAACGCAAGGTTCACCTTGAACGCATCGTTCATCTTGAACACAAGGCTGACCCTTTAGACGCAAGACAACTTCTTTAACACAAGATAGCTAAGTTGTCAAGAATATCTTCTTTCTTGGCCGCAGACTTCTATTACGGACACAAGGATTCCTCCTTTTTGCCTTCTCTCTCCCCTTTCTCTCAAGAATTCTTACTTCAGCATCATCAGTTGCTCCTTTTCCCTCAAGGTCCTATTTATAGCTTTGGAATAAAGGGCTTGTCATACTACTTCTCCTCTCTTTTTGCCACTTGTTTCCACATGTCACTGCAAACTTAACCAACCATGTATTTATCCAAGCGTCACCTTGCATGCAATACTTAACATGCCTTCTAACACCTCCTACTTATAAATAAGGTGTCAAGTCTATATGAAGCCACCTAGCCTTTATAAGCTTAACTTATGTCAAGTCTTAACTACAAATCCTTCTCTTGTGTGATCACACATCCGACGATGTGATTTATCCTTGTTAACCAAATCCAACTCAAAATCACCCTTCATGCGTTTTTTGCGTTCACCTCCACTTTGTTCTGCGTCCATGATCTTCCTCCTATCCTTGAAGATTCCTTGATTATCCTTCTATGCGTTCTTGGGTTTGTAATCTAAGGTTATTCATTTAATCCCTTGTACTAAAACATCTCTTATGATAAATTAGTATGCGTCCACCTTTAGCATGCGTTACCTTAGTCCTGACCATGCGTCCAACATGGCCTCTTAATTCTTTTCTTTATAGGCTCTTCAACGCATCAATTTTTAAAAGTAGAGTGTGATAACTATGGTTCTTTAGGACCTAAAGTTCTTCATTATCATATCCTTTTATTGGATGATTTATCTTTTTCAGAACCACCATAGGAGTGCTTAATGATGTAAGTTGTCCATATAAGATCTTTTATGTATAACTTATGTAATCTCATCTGCTTTATGTTTCATTTGCAAGCTAAGGCAAAACTTTATTTTTCAGAATTTTCATCTCAATTTCTTTCTTTAGAAACTTTATTGCCTTTGAAATCTCTTCAGAAGTTTTCATTATATATTTAAATCATCCACATATACATATATTGTAAAGCTTGACTATGATTTCTTTATAATATCATATGGACAAATAGATTAATTTTATAACCTTATTTCGACAAATACTTAATAAGGTGATTATATCACATTCGTCAAGAATGTTTTATAAGAATCTCTATGATAAATATAATTTTCTAAAATTTGAATTATATGATTCTAGTACCTTTAATCTTTGTATCTCATGACCTTAGTTTATTTATTTTTCTTACAAATAGTCTCTTGTATCCCAGATGTTTGATATTCTCTAATGTCTAGATTACTAGTCCTCACAATTGAAAAATGAATTGATTTCTATTGAATTGTTTCTTTTCACATAAGTTAATCCTCTCTATGCCGACATTTTTCAATATATCAAAGTACATCATACTCATTTTCATAAATAATATCGTGAGCAACATCGTATGCAAAAATGTTTTAACTTTTATAAATATGGTTCCATCTTTTCCTGTCATGACATATAATTTATCGAGATCTCATTATTATCCTCATCTTCTTTGATATTCTTATGAGTACTCATATTTAGGATTTCTTCTAGAATACTCATATTATTAACTATGTCATTTTGATTAATGGCTACTTCTTTTTTTAGAATGTTTATCTTTGAAACCCATTTGTTTATCACACTTCAGTCGTGATGCTGACAATTTGTTGCATTGGGATGTCGATTTTAGATGGTGTATTTGCAACCAGTATATACAACTTAGTCACTTTCTTACAATTGTAAATGCTCGGTAAATACATCTATCATTTGATTTGCAATATTTTACAAATGAATTATCTTTTAACTTCTAATTCAAAGTGATCTGTATAGTGATCAAAATGAGACATACTTATGCATTTCATTCAATTTCTTTTTCCACCTTCTTCTTAATTCCTCCCCCTAATGTTGGAAAATTTCTCATTAATAACAATTAGCAAAGTGTGTAGTAAATATATCATACATTAGGGGGTTCAAAAATATTTAATAATTGATGTAAAATCAATTTCAATGTAGATTTATAACCTCTTTTGAGGACTTATTTTAAATTGCTTCATTATCTTAATATGTTGTTGTGCGGGAAATTAGTTTAAATGGGTAGTCTATCGCAATCTATCGCAGATAGACATTAAAATTTTGTTATATTTGTAAATATTTTGGTTTCTTTTGCTATATTTGAAAAGAGCCCTTGTTGTACAACAATAATTTAAACATTTAATGCACGTCTTGCATAAGAAATACATTTGACTTCTAACAATTAGCTCATAAGTCATTAGCTTAGAGCATACAAAATAATATGATTTCATACAGATTTTAAAAAAACTTTGCTATTTGAACATAAGCTACAGGATGTTCAACACTTATACCAATCAATGTATAGTAATAATCATCAAATGCTTGGGATGTAAACTCACTAGCATTATCGAAAAAAAAAATGTAATTTCACAATCACGAAATTTGTGCCCTTATCTGAACTATTTGGGCAACTAACCTAGCAAATGTAAGGTTTGAAATGATACTAAGCATATATATGACTATCAACTAGATGTGTTAACAAAAATCATAAGGTATTTAAATGGTTCACTTGGTGGATTAATAAATCTAGATATACAACGATGAATCCGCTCCAAAAATAGGAGAGATTCAATTTCAATTTTAGGTAGTGAGAGTTTGATAATTAATCTCTTAGGGGTCGTTTGGTTTAAGGTTTTGTAAATGCCCATGAATTAAGGATGCTTGTGGATAATAAGCCTGGGAATAAGATTGTTGGGAATTAAGGATGAGTGTGTCTGGTTGTGCATGGGAATGTTATTAGAATTTTATGGGAATAAATTATTTTTACATTCAATTTGTAGACTTAATCATTAAAATTCTATAAAATTTTTAATAGATTAATTGATAAAAAATAAATCCAATTCAAAATTGTGAGAAAAATTAATCATTTAACAATCAAATAATCATATTAATTAAATTATTAATTACAAGTATTTGTAAAATGAATAATTTATAATTAAAGTCACTTGATTACATAATTTGATATGATCAATTTGATGAATTTATAAATAAAATAATGGGCTCTTTTCAAATATAGCAAAAGGAACCAAAATATTTACAAATATAGCAAAATTTCACTATTTATTTGCGATAGACCACGATAAATCGCGATAGATTACTATCTGTGTCACTCGTGACATAGACAGTAATCTATCGCGGTCTGTTGTAGTTAGACTATGTATATTGCTATAGTTGTAAATACTTTCAACAATTTTACCATTTAAGATAATTTTCCTAAAATAATTAATGAATTCTAATTAATCAATCATAAACTAGTTATAATTACTAAAAAAACAAATTCATATATTATAGCAATCATAATGACTTAAAAACTACAAATATAATTAATTAATTAATAGATAATTTTATTGCATCGATTCTTTATAGTTTATTGAAAAATAAGTATGGATATATATGTGTATATATAAACTAATTCATTAAACTAATTATATATATATATATATGGAGTTTGAGGAGTTAAATTTATATACCCTAATTTAAAAATTTTAATATAATTTCATAAACTATAAATTTAATTTTCATATAATAATTAATTTTAATAATAAATAAATAAATAAATAAAGAATAAAGAGATGTATTAAAAGAGGAGAGAGAGTTGGCATGAAGAAACCCCACTCTTTTGGATGGGTATCATTCATGGGTATAATAGATGCATGGGAATATCTCATTCCCATGCCTAAACCTACAAACCTTGTACCAAACCGAGGATGTTTATCTCTTACCCATTCCCACCCTTATTCTCATCCCAATTCCCTCAATCCAAATGGCCCCTTAAGGATAACTCACACATGACACTTTGTTAGATGAAAGAATCTTCTAGTTCTTCAGTAGATGTTAATGTATATTTCTAATAATTATGTCCACTATTGACCCAAAATAACTCATCATGTCATACAAAAATATATTTTTTTAATCAATAAACTTTAGGATCATTGGTGCATATACTACAATTATACGAATATGTGTGTAACACAAACTAGAAATAAAACCAGATGACTTTTCTATATATATTTCCCATATGAGACAATAGATATAGTATATAAATACTATATATATTCTTATTCTCAATCTCTCTAGGTGATATCTCTTACAACGCACACCTTCCAAATTTACTAAACTTCTCTTTTATTTACAAGAGAATAAAGTATATCAATGGTAAATTTTGCTCCTCTAGGCAAAATAATATTTTTTTCCCAAAATCTTTAACCAAGTTTACAAGACTTAATATCATATTTGATTTTTTGCTTCAAGTCTTTTAAATTTTGGAAACAAATTGTCTACTTTAAGTATAATATGTATAGATGCACTATATAGGAAACATAAACATTAATTATTTCTATTCTCTGCAAGAGATTCAAAACAAGTCCAAATATCTCATATACAAGTGGGTAAAAAAAGTAATCATCTCTTAAGGAGATTCTAAGAGACTTGTAACATCTAAATAATACCATATTTAGGGGTTAGAAAGATAAGTTGTTTTTTCAATGGATTCAAATAAATTCTCAAAGTTTACTTCCACACATCGGTTTTTTTTCATTGCTAGGGATCTTTATTTTTTAAAAAAAAACTTTTAATGTACTACAAACACAATATTATTGTCTCTTTTGCATCACATTTGAAAAATAAAATTCTCCTTCAAAACATTATCTGTGTGTGGTTTTAAATAGAATAATTATTTCTTCCTTTATTAATATTATTCTGACCACAATGATTAAATATTGCAATATTCTCTTTCGGTTGAAATTCATTTTTTTATAGAAACATATGTTCATTGGTTTTATTCTAACTTCAAAAGATATTAGATAAAGTTCATCACAATGTTTTTCAAACTTTCTTTCTCAATTTTGCTAATGCAAGTACTGAGCATGTTTGGTATATGAAAGTAATATATGCTTATTAGTTTATAAGCATTTATTAATTTAAAACATGTGCAACTACAGGTGCAAGACAAAAACAATTAACACTAACAGATTTATGCAACTTCAGGTGCATTAAATCAAAATTATCTTTATGAAGAGTAATTAACTATTTTACATAATTTTCATAAACTTTGTCATGGGAGAATTTGATCAAATGTATAACCACTATAAATTTTAAAGTCCAAAAATTTATCCACATGAGAATAATTTAGATATTCAACAATAAAATAAATTTCAATATTAGCATGACAAACAAAAAATTGACTAATTCAACTTCCAAGTTAGTTCTCAGGTAGAGGTGTTCCCTTACCCCCTTATAGTCAACTTTAAGGAAGAGTACGATTTTTTTATTTATAATTCATTAATCTTTTAACTAATAGCTAATTAATAAATTAATGACGAAAGTGAATTATTAAGCTTTATTTTGAATCTTTAAAAAATACTAATTCACTTCAGAAATAATTTCTAATATTTTAAAAATCTTAAATCTTACATAATAAAATTAAAGATAGTATTGGACATTTATTCTAATAATATTGATAAAAGATAGTATGATTGGAAGATAATATTAATAGATGAAAGATAATATAAGTGGGAGAGAAACTTAATCCCTATTAGAAAACTTCTACTTCCAACCACTATAAAAATGAAAGATAAACATCCTAATTCACTCTCTATTCAAATATATAAAAATATAAACTAATTAGGAAACATCTCAATTAAATCTAAAATAAGATCATAATTTACAACTTTAGTTTAAATGACACACTTCATGCAAAGTAACAAACAAATTTTAAACATATATGACAATGAACAATTTGGTTGTCTTAAGAAATTGAAGACAATTTAAAAATTACTATAATTTAAACTCAAGATATATCTTGATTTACCATATCAATTTTTTTATTCAGTTGATTACTTGCTTGTGTTTGCACACATATGGGTCACGACCACGCAATTAAAGTAGACATTTATCATATAATTTTGTCTTTTTCCACACACAAATAAGAACTTAAAAAGGAGATTAATTTTGTTTTGTAGGTATGCATCACATTATTAAAAAAAAAAAAATCTTCTATATAATCATAATCTCCACCATGAGTTCTTAGTCCGATTTTTATAATTTCAAACTTCATTCACAACAAATTGAGAAAAAAAACCATAAAAATACATAAAATTTTAGAAATGGATCTAAAGCAAAAATTTAATTAACTTCAAATATGTAATTCAATTTCTCAATCTATGTATATTGCATATATGAAAATTTAAAATACTCACTATCTTTTAGACTTTAGTTTTTAACAAAATGAAGATGAATGATGATGGTGAGAAACCAATGATGAATACATCAAACACATACGTATAATTTTATTCTCTCTAACCCAAACAAGATCAAATCACCAAAATCAAAATATTCACCATATTTGAACAAAATTCCAAATACTTAAAAAATTATGGAGAAAATTATGGCAGGTCTTTAGCGTTCTTGATATTCTAATGAATCAAATCTAATCTCTACAAAATCTTCAAAGTGGTAGAGACTCGTATGTTGTAAAATAAGAACATTGTAAGAACAAAGGAAGGGAAAAAGAAGCAAAGTAAAGAGCAAAGTAGAGAGACTTAGAGAGTAGAGACAACAACTCAATTGTGGTATGTTTACAAATGATCTTTATGACCTCTATTATAGAGTTGTGAGAATAATTGTTATAGTAACCAAACATAAACACAAGAAAGTTATGAAATTAATAGGAAGTTAATCGATAAATTTGTAACCTATAGAGGATATAGACAACTATATTATTATAATATTTATAACATTAACTATTTTGTGTAATTACTTATTTTTACTCTACAGGATATGTATTTTATATTTTCAAAATTTGATTTGGAGAGATCTCCAAATAAATTTTGGAGTTATATTTCCACAACAATTTTGGATTGATTTTCCTAACTCTCAAGGGTGTAAAATACTATTTGTCTAATATATTTAGATATTTTTATGTTGCACCTATAAAAACTTTTGATCACCTCTATCCAAATTATTCCACTATTTTTAGTATAGATTATTCCATTATTTAGTTATTAATTTGATTTCAACGCTATCCGATACCTTTTATGTTTCCAGATATTTTTCTGAATCTAAAGCTTTTATAGAACTGTCATTCAAAAATTATAATTAATTATTCATTGCTATAGTAAATTATTTAATTATTAAAAAATAAATTATTATTTTTCCAAACATAAGGATTCAACATCTTATTTTTTATTTAAACCTTTAAGACACATTCACCATCTTACTTAAAAGCAAACTAAAATGATAATAATAATAAAATAAATAAATAAATAAATAAAGAAGGAAACGAAAACAAAGGCAAACAAAATGAAGGAAAAAAAAAAGAAGAAGAAATACAGAAAAATAAAAACGAAGAAACGTAGAAAAAATGAAATAGAATGAAAAATGATGGATTTTTTTACTTAAAAAAGAAAAAGAAAAGAAAAGAAGATGTTCTGTCTACTAAACTTTCGGAATTCAATAAAATGAAAATTTCATTTTATTTTTACAAATAGTTTTGAATGTTGTATAATTTTGTTTTTTTTTTTCTAAAATGACCCTATTTCACAACTGAATCTTCTAACTTCTTATCTATAGAAATTATTATAAATATAAAATATGAATCTTCTAACTTCTTATCTATAGAAATTATTATAAATATAAAATATCAAACTGAATAAATATAGAAAGATTTCATTGTATATTAGTAATAGACTTTTATTACTTGAGTGATAATAGAATCTATCATGTTGTTCAAAAGATAGAATTCTATCTCTAATAGACAGTGAAATTTTTCTCTATTTATAAATAGTTTGACTTATTTTGCTATATTTGTAAATAATTTGGCTCATTTTGCAATATTTAAAAACAATCCTATTACTTATTTAGATTTCTAAAAAATATTCATCATTTTAAATTAAAATATAACAATTAATGAAATAAAGAAAAGATCAGAAAAAATTAAATCTAACAAAAAAAATGGAAAAAGAAGAACAAAATCAAAGGATTAAACATAATTACTAAATATACAAAATAACTTGTATAAAATAAATCATTTAGTAAATGTTGCGACCATTTATTTTGTATTTAAGCAAGTTTTGAATTTTCTAAATGCAGCGTCCAATAAAAAAAATTAAATTGTGAGTTTCGCAGAATTCAATAAGCAAATATTTTTAAAATAATCCTATTTAAGCACTTAATTCGAGAAAGATTTTGGGAAATCTCAATTTTTTTAATCAAACTCTTTGATTTCTCTGTAGGATTGGCGTAGTTTGTTAATGGATCTAGTCTTTGACTCCAACAAGTTTTGGTTCAAATTAAGCTTGTTTTTAGGATAACTTGATCATAAATCTAAATTTTAATATCAAATTGGGTTAAATTAGAGAGAACCTACGAATTTTTGTTTCAATTTCAATTTGAGACACATGTCAACTTTTAATTAGTCTCAAATTTTATCATTTCAATTTTTGGATATCTAATACTTTGTTTTTTGTTTCACATGATTTCATTCTTTAAAATTAATAATATTATTTGTTAGGTAATTTGAAACCCATTTACATGGGTTTACTAATACCTTTTATATGGGCCGAATTTTTATATAGACAAGATGAATAGAAAAAAATAGTTTAATTAATTAATAAATTAATATTAATTAATTATTACTATTAATTTTATCAATTAATAATTATTATTAATTTTAATGTTGTTTTCAAATATAGAAAAATGAACCAAAATATTTATAGATATAGTAAAATTTTACTGTGTGTTTATCTGTTTCATGATAGACAGAGATGGTAGTCTATTATAGTATATCGCGATTTATCGCAGAAAAATTATGATATTTTGCTATTATTTGTACATATTTTAAGCAGTTTTGTCATTTAAAATAATTTATCTTAATTTTAATTAATTCTAAAATATAAATATATTAGGGCTCTTTGAACCAAAATTTTTACAAATATAGCAAAATTTTACTGTCTATCGTAGACCGTGTATTTTGCTATTAGTTGTAAATTTTTTAGTAGTTTTGCCGTTTAAAATAATTTTTCAATATATTAGTTAGACCTAATAAATTTCAGCTAATAAATTTATGTTTATTTAAAATCATTATTGTAGGTTACCTTTTAATATAAAATTAAATTATTAATTATTAATATTATAATTAATTTAATTATTTTTAAGAATAATTAAATAATTTAATTAAGTTACAGTATAATATAAAATATTAATTTATCTTTATTTTAAGTGATTAAATAATTAATTAATATAACAGTATATTAAATAGTAGTATATTTAATTGATTATATTAATTGTTTTCTTAGTAGTTTAATAATGATTTTTATATAAAAAAATTGGTAGAATATAATAAAAATATATATATATATATTTAACTTCTGGTCTTTTGTTATAATGCATATTCAAACATAAATATTAATTATCTAGACACCTAAAATCTATCTACACATTTAAATTTGGATATTTGTAATAGATAGCAAAATAATATAAAAAATCTAAAAATACAACACTTCTCTAAAATATTTATAAATATGGCAAATGTTGATTAGTCAACTTTAATTTTTGTGATTTTCAATTTTGTCTTCCTTTGTCTTACACGACTTCTTTCTTTTTCTTTTTTCAGCTTTGCTTCCATCTTCCCAATCTTCTCATATTTTCTTTTTCCCTTCCCTTTCTTTTTTTTTTTTTTCTTTTTCTAATTTTTCTTTCTTCTTCCTTATCTCCTTATATTTTCTTTTCTTTTCTTTTCTTTCTTTTTCTTTTCCCTATTTTTCTTCCATCTTCCCAATCTCATATTTTCTTCGTCCCTTTCTTTTTCTTTCATTTTTCTTTTTCTAATTTTTCTTTCTTCTTCCTTATCTCCTTATATTTTCTTTTCTTTTCTTTTCTTTCTTTTTCTTTTCCCTATTTTTCTTCCATCTTCCCAATCTCATATTTTCTTCGTCCCTTTCTTTTTCTTTCATTTTTCTTTTTCTAATTTTTCTTTCTTCTTCCTTATCTCCTTATATTTTCTTTTCTTTTCTTTTCTTTCTTTTTCTTTTCCCTATTTTTCTTCCATCTTCCCAATCTCATATTTTCTTCGTCCCTTTCTTTTTCTTTCATTTTTCTTTTTCTAATTTTTCTTTCATCTTCCTAATCTCCTTATATTTTCTTTTCTTTTCTTTTCTTTCATTTTCTTTTCCCTATTTTTCTTCCATCTTTCCAATCTCATATTTTCTTCGTCCCTTTCTTTTTCTTTCATTTTTCTTTTTCTAGTTTTTGTTTCAATCTTCTCTATCTCCTCATATATTTTGTTTTCCTTTTTGGATTTTAAAGTGTACAATTCATGGATGACTTAACACCAACAAACCAATCATCAAGTTTGATTATTATAAGGAAATATTAAATATAAATAGCAAATGAAAATTGATTTGAAAGAAACTAATTTTTTTAGACCTCAAATTTACACCATTTTTAGAAACATTTCTTAAAAGTTAGAAATAAGAAACAAGAATAATGAGAAATAAGAATGTTATCAAACGGGCCAATAGTTTTTTTTTCTTTTTATATGACCTTAAAAGTGTGAAATCTATAGATAAAAAATTTCTATCATTGATAGGCTATGATATCACTAATAAACTAAGTCTATTATAGTCTATCAATAATAGACTTCTATTTCTGACAAACTACTTCAATTAACGGTAGAAGTTTATGACTTATAGACTTTTATCAACTAATGTATACTAAATTATTAATAAATACTCAAGATAAAACTAAAAGTTTAAAACTTATAGAATCTATTGTAGCTATCGGTAATTCATTATTATGACATTGACAGCCACTAATATACTTATAACTAAAGGGAATTGAATTCTCGCGGAAGCGTGTGATCACATTATTTGATTTATTAAAAGAATTAAAAATACAAGAAGTAAAGAAAAGGTTAAGCGTTAAAAGAATTACAAATACAAAAAGTAAAGAAAAGGTTAAGCATCATACATTTGCTAATATATAATTAGCAGAGGAATTTTTAGAGGGTGTATTCTATGAAGGCTCCCAAGGGCTTATTTATTTACTCTTCATCCTATTAGGATAAACCGCAAATTTTAAATCAACTATTTATCAATATCCAATATTAATGAATATTTACCCAAATAATATCTCATATTAAATGGTTTAAAATATTTAGATCATATTTAAATATTTATTTTCTGTAAGATCTTTAATTTGGATATCATCAAAATTAAATAATTAATTATTTGAATCCAATTCAAATCAATTAATTAATTATTCCTCTATTTATTTTCTGCAAAATATTGTGATTTGGATCTCATCCAAATTAAATAATTAATTATTTGAATCCAATTCAAATCAATTAATTAATTATTCCTCCATTTATTTTCTGCAAAATATTGTGATTTGGATCTCATTCAAATTAAATAATTAATTATTTGAATCCAATTCAAATTAATTAATTAATTCTCCCTCTATTTATTTATATGTATATGGATTTTATCCAAATAAATAAATAATTATTTGAATCATATTCAAATAAATTAATTCTTCATATTATAAGAGTTATAATTTGAATCTACGATTAATATTTTCCCTCATAAATTTGAACATTTCAAGTTTTTCTTTCAACATAGTTGATCTTTGTTGCGTAGTGAGCAAGCAAGGGAACCTTATGGACGTACAAATCAGAACCTTATGGACCTACCGATTAGATGCTCCAATGATATGAGATTAATCGGCTAAACTCATTAACCACATTAATCAATATTCGTTAACTGTGGGTACACTCCACTAAAGACCCACAACTACACTCTTCTTATATATTTATGTGTCCATGGATATAGACCAATAATAACAAATTAGTCCTTCACAAGTGTTCCTAACACCAGTTGGGTCAAATTACCGTTTTACCTATGGGTTACTTCTAAATCCTTAAGTACCAGTGCTTCTCTAATGAACAACCTGTTTATGATCCAACAATTAAACAAAAGCCCCTCTCGGGCCAGTGAGAGGGTAGGGCCCTTTGTGGCTTTGTTCAAGTCTCAGAGACACCATTTGAGGGAACACTTATCTACTTACCCTAAAAATGGGAATGAGTGAGTTCCATCTTGTATAATTATGTCCCCAGCTCCCCCACTCGGTCTTGTCCCCAAGATGGTATGCATATTGAGTCGGCAAACGACCACTCTCACCCATACAAATCAAAGGACAATCCCTCATGGACAAGAGTTCATAATATACTCAAGATTAAGACTAAGTTGTCTAGGTCATCCTATTGAAATAGAAACCTAACTAGTCAACGGAGTTACATTTAGTAATCACTATTTCGTGGTACAGTCTTATGTAAACTCATTGCATAGGATACCCCCACTCGCATGTCACCTACACAAACACGTTAGATCATTGTGTTTGTATCAATACCAAGTGGGTCGTATCCATAGTGTCACCAGGATAAGGTACCCAACCTTATCCCTATACTATAGACCTTTAGACTGTATCTTGAACATTGATTTCCATATGTCCCCACATACAGTTCAAGACTCATAAAACAGCTTAAGATGTTAGTTTATTGGATTTAGGGTTATTAAGACAAAATAAACAAAAGCAATCAATAACGTTTATTAAAGTAACACATCAATAACTCTTTATTAATGATTTAATGAGGTTAAATAATTACATTTACAATCTACGAGTTTTAGGATATAAAAACCAACAATAAGTTAGTCACTCAAAGAATTCTATCATTAATTGAAGAATTCACTGGCTATTACTCATGTTTTTAAATGTTAGGAAAGAATTCACTAAATATTTGTGTATCGGTAATATCAATTATCAGTGATATTAGTGAAAAGACTTAGATAAATATCATTTATATTTATGTATCGGTGATACCAAACTTAGTAGACATTAGTGATAGAAATCCATTATTGATCATCATGATAAAAGTTTCTCAATAATAGCCATTGATAGTTTTGAGTGTTAATATTTCAAAATTGATAGTTACTAATAAAAGTCTATCAGAAATAACCACGAATATTTTCTATCATTGATAGCTTAATCTTTGATGATTTTCTTCCATAATTATTAACCACTTATAGAAATCTATCATTGATAGCCAACTTAATGGAATTAATTAATAAAGTTGAATCTAGAACTAAAGTGTGAGTGACATGCCTAAAAGTTATCACTAATAGCATGTTATCAATGATAAAAACTATCAACGATAGCATATTTTTTGATAGTAAAAATGAATGACGAAAGCTATCTCTAATAGCATGTTATCAGTGATAGAAGCTATCATCGATAACCACGATATAAGTAATATCAATGATAGAATTTAGGTGATATCCATATATCAATGGTATCAATGATATAAAAGTAATTCCATTTGATGAAAGTCTATCATTAATAGCCACTGCTAAAAGCTATCGGTGATAGCAACTAATAGAAGCTATCAGTGATATGACTTACGTAGATGTCAGTGATAGTCACTTATAAACCTCTCATTAATAGTCTTTTATCACTTATAGCTTTAAATATTAATTTTTGAAAGTTGATAGTTTCCTTTCAAAGTTGATAACTACTTATAAAAGTCTACTATTGATAACCACTGATGACTTTAAGTGTTAATATTTCAAGTTTGATTGCAATTGATGAAAGTGTATCAATAATAGCCACTAATAAATTATAACAAATTGAAAGCTAATATTTCAAGTGTTACTATTTTAAGGTTGTATTAGTATTTCTCAAATTGAAACCCATTATTAACAACAATTATAAGTGATAGTCACTAATAGCTGTCACTGATAGTTGCTATTAGCGATAACTTTCAATTTGAGAAAATCAGAGGAGGAAGCGTGAAATAGTAGGTTAAACATGGGTTTTTTTAGTCATTTACCAATATGACCATCACTAATAGTTGCTATCAGTAATATCTAACCTAATTTTGTGCTATCTCTAATATATTTTTTCTTGTATTCTATTTTTTATTATTTTTGGCATAATTGCTATATGTGCAACCAGCCTTTTAGATTTTATATATTTACTATTGGTATATATGAAACAACATTTGCAACGAGGGTGGTTAGTATATAGATTTTTATATTTCTCAAATATATAAAATTTAAAAAGAAATATAAAAAAAAGAGAAAAGAACGTGGGCATTTACCAAAGCACCCCTCCAACCAAAAAAAAAAAAAAAAAAAAAAAACGAAAGGAGCGTGGAGAGAAGAAATCAGGAAATAATAAGAAAATCTGTGTTGTCGTTTAGTGTGAAGAAAAAAGGCTATTTATGGAATTGAAAGGGCATCAATGATGGGTGAGAAGGCTGTCCCATGTATCAGAAAATGGTGTTCAAGATTCCATATGAGCCGCCCACATCAAATTCTCCCCCTCCTCCTTGTTTTAAGCAAAAAAAAAAAAAAAAATTTAATTACCACATCACTTCCACCACAATTTCTTTTTTCTCTTCCACTTGGACTTGTGTTTGTAGTTGGCTCCTTTTTTCTGTTTTCCTTTCTCTCCTTTCCCCCATTTCTCTCCATCTCCAACAAGATTTTAGCATGCCTTAGATTGCTCCTTCAGTTTCTACTCTTCTCCGATTCTCCTCTACAAATTGCTGCACCACGGTACATCATTTGCCTTTCCCTTCCCTTTCCCTTTCCCTTTCCCTTTCTCCGATTTCCTGATTTTCCCTTTTCTTTTCTTTTAGATTTTCTTGTATTTTCAGGTATGTTGCTCTGGACTTGATTTCTATGCTCACTTTTGTTTCTGTTTTACTTCAATCTATTATAATTAGGAATACAATCTTCTTATTGTCACTGATTTTTCATGTGTGCTCTGCATTTTCTTGCTAGAAATCTCAACTTTTGTTTTCTGCTCGCATCGTCTTTCTTTCGATATGATTGTTGTGATTAAGCGGACACATCTTGATTTTGAATCTCTCTCACTCTCTCTGTTGTTTGTGTGTGTGTGTGTGGGTTTTTTTTCCTAGTTATTGACTTGAGATGTATCGTTGAAGATCTAGAAAACGGGATCCTTTCATTATTTTTTATTTGCATGATTAAGCCCTGTTTGTACCCAAGAGTTTATTTTCTTGATTTTCTGTGGAAGTGCAACTAGTGATTCGTGTCGCCTATTCTGATTGAAGGGGGTTGACTTCATTTCTATTATTCGCTGGTGTACGATTTGAGTGACGTTCCGTTTTCTTTTCGGTTAAGAAAACCTACCCCAAGCCTAATTTTTATCCAAAAAAAAAAATATTTACGCATACTTGGTGGGTTGTTACTTTATGCTTTCAGATCATTTTGAGGTGACATGCTTTGATGCTAATCAGTGATACCTGTAAATATGAAAGGAAATTAGGAACTAGAACAGGTTTTCCGCCGAAGAATCCTTACTGCACTTTAAAATTATTGAGTCTTGTGTTCTTTTTGATCAAGAAATTAGGAGCGATGTAGAAAACTAGTTTTTGTCAAGAACATGAACGAACAAAATCTAAAGAGAGACTCAAGAAAACGATGGAAAGAAAAGGGTTTGCCTGAAACACGGGGTACACCCTCACAAAACAATTATAAAAATGGCTCCCAACTTTTGGTAACCTAAAACAAAGGATAATTACATAGTAGAGAGCCCATGGAGAAGTATTGGAAAATATTACACTCAAAATCCACACATACTCCCAAGAACTATCTTTTCCGAGGAACACGTCTATTCCTTTCTGCTATATAAACCAAAAAATAGCCAAGGAACTGGCCTGCCAAAGAACCTGATCCCTTCCCCGGAAAGGAGGATCTGCTACCTCTACTGCTGCTTCTTGGATGTTCAATCTTTGGATGAAGGCTAAACCGAACTCTTACCTAAAGCATTTTCAAACTCTAGCCGATTAGAAGTATAACTACAAAAGACGATTCACAATTTCTGCATAAAATCAGAAGTAATAGTCCTTCCCAAAGAAACACAATTCCAGATTTGTTATTATTATTTTTGTAGGGGACATGATCGAGATTTTATTCACGAGGAAGAATAAAAGAAAGGGTTGTTTCCACCCAAATATCTATGAGAACTTTTGAGAAAGATTCCAATCATGTTAGTTTGCATTTTCTAGGTAGTATAAAATTACAGTTTGGTTTCTGAATATCCTTGCAATTTGAGCGATAATTTTATGTCCTATAACACTTAAAATTGTTGCTAATAAACAGGGACATGTCATATAGTGCACTATAGGCGTATCAATGAAAAATATTATAAGAAAATGTAATTGAAGTGTACAAGACTAAAATTGTTACTGAAGTTGGATGCTTAAAAGTTGACAAATAAATTGGTATCATTTCAATAATCATATCAAGTTTTAACTCATTATCCAGTATGCCATCTGCATGGTATCATTTCAATAATCATATTAAGCTTAACTAATTATCTACATTAAAGTGCATCTGCTTCGAGTTAGTTGTTGTATTGTTCTATTTCTTGTTAAACCCTCTGCGCTGCTTGCTTTCTCATCTGCTTAGTCATTAGTTTTCTCTTACTTTTCTGTTGCATCCACGTGACTCAAAGAGACTTTGACCACATCTACCACGTGTCCAAATGTGTTTACAATGTAAATGCATTGAAGTTGATATATAATTGTTTGTCCATTCATGAAGTTGTAAAGAAGCAACAATCATAAATAAAAAGGTCCAAAGTAATGTTTCTGTTTGTGTTTGGAGTTGTGAATTGATATGTTATAAAATGTTCCTCCAGTGCCATTCTTAAAGCATGTAACCAATCAATTAATTGTGTGCATTTGACTTAAATTTTGGACAAGAATCCTGCCACTGCACTCATTTCAGATTCGTAATTATTGTTTCTGTCCATAACTTTATATATGTTTCAGAAAGTTGGGATGTAGAACTCGTGACATTTTTCTGTAATGTTCTCAGAATTGTATTCACAGTAGTCATGTGATTGGAGGTTTATTTTAAAGCATTTTTCCTGACATCTACTTCAAATTCCTCTTTGCTTCGACAGTACATACCATCCTGCTATTGTTGTGTCCGACAATGCGTGTGAATTGATGGAGAGGCATCTTTTCATTGAAATTGGTCGTGTGAACTGTCTTATAAGATGTACTACTTTCAGGGTTCATGAAGCTGAATGAGTTCTCATCAAGGAGCAGAAGGAGCTCCGAAGATTTCTGCATATCAACATTACTCGTTGTCATCAAGGGGTTCTATCCAAGAAACGTCATTAGATATACTAGGAGTTGACTGAAAAAAATTGTTTTATTTCTGGTGGAAAGATCTTTGGGTTAGCATATATGCCAATGGATAGATCAGATACATCGGGCTTTGTAAGTGGTGGAGATTGTAGTAGTCTGTTAGAACCTTTTCTGGGTGCTGCTTTGCATATCTGCTTTTAGTATTCCTTAAACCTTGTTGGCGAGATTATCCTGTTAGTTTAAACTTCAGGGTTGAGAGAATGGATTTGAACAAGACTGTTGCACATTATTCTCAAAATGGTGATCTCACAAAAGATGACAGCTTTGGTGACACTACTTTGAGCTTGAATTGTTTTGGCTTTGGAGGAAGAAAATCCTCTGGATGTGAGGTTGCTTTAAATGACCTGAACTTTAACTTCAGTTATGCTCCAGATGATGGCTGTAGACTGGTACTAGGACTTGGTCCAACTCCTAGTGCTAACTGTGATGATTATTACAATGTAGGGTATAATAAGAATAAGGCACAAGTTACATCTCTACGAGAGGAAATATCGCCAAGTGGCTCCATATTGCAGCTTGGTCTTTCTGGAGGGACTAATGAAGCTTCAAGTGTGGTTGAATGTTCAGTTTCAGCAGAAACTGATGTCAGTGCAACTTATCTGATAAACCAATGGGCTGCTGAAGCTAATCAACTGTCTATCCCACTAGTCGATGAGGGTTCTACCTCCGCAAAAAAATCTGGTGGGTATATGCCGTCACTTCTTTTTGCTCCAAGAATGGGCACTTCAAAGGTTCTGATTCAGCAGGAGCTTCTTGAAACTGATAATGGAAATCAGCTGAGCCAAGAACTATCACCTACTATAGAATACTCCTTAGGAACTGTAATCGACCAGAAAACCAAAAGCGTGTGTTCAGATCATCAAGCAAACAATCCTAAAAGGTGCAAATACGTTGGGTGCGAGAAGGGTGCACGAGGAGCATCTGGTCTCTGTATTGGTCATGGAGGTGGACATAGATGCCAGAAACCTGGGTGCAATAAGGGTGCTGAGAGTCGTACTGCTTACTGTAAAGCTCATGGTGGAGGGAGGAGGTGCCAACATTTAGGGTGCACCAAAAGTGCCGAGGGGAAGACAGAATTTTGCATAGCTCATGGTGGTGGTAGACGTTGTGGATATTCAGGTGGATGTGCCAAGGCTGCGCGCGGCAAGTCGGGCCTTTGTATTAGACATGGTGGGGGAAAAAGATGTAAGATGGAAAGCTGCACTCGTAGTGCTGAAGGACAAGCTGGTCTGTGCATTTCTCATGGTGGTGGACGCCGTTGCCAGTATGAAAGCTGCACAAAAGGTGCACAAGGAAGTACCATGTATTGTAAGGCCCATGGGGGAGGGAAACGATGTATATTTGCCGGATGCACAAAAGGTGCTGAAGGGAGTACTCCTCTTTGCAAGGGACATGGTGGGGGGAAGCGCTGCCTCTTTGATGGGGGTGGGATTTGCCCAAAAAGTGTACATGGGGGCACAAATTTTTGTGTTGCTCATGGTGGTGGAAAGAGGTGTGTGGTGCCAGGATGCACAAAAAGTGCTCGTGGGCGCACTGATTGCTGTGTCAGACATGGCGGAGGCAAGCGATGCAAATTTGAGAACTGTGGCAAGAGTGCCCAAGGGAGCACAGACTTCTGCAAAGCCCATGGAGGTGGAAAACGATGCACATGGGGAGAAGGCAAGTGTGAAAAATTTGCAAGGGGTAAGAGTGGTTTATGTGCTGCTCATAGTAGCATGATCCAAGATCGAGAAACGAACAAGGGAAGCCTGATCGGACCAGGACTTTTCCATGGTCTTGTGTCTGCTTCTGCTGCGTCTACAGTTGGAGATAGCTTGGACAACTATAATTCATCTTCTGGAATCAGTTTCATATGTGATTCGACTGATTCAGCAGAGAAGCCTACTAAGCGACATCAGCAGCTTATACCGCCACACGTATTGGTCCCATCTTCCATGAGGTCGTCAGCATCATATTCTAGTTTCGTGAGTACAGAGAAGGGAGAGGGAGAGGAAGATGGGAATGGATATTGTATTGGCTCAAAATCCCTTGAATATTCAATTCCTGAGGGGAGGGTTCATGGAGGTGGGCTAATGTCATTGCTTGGTGGGCATATGAAGATGAAGAATATGAATAATGGCATTTAAGCCGTTGGAAAAGGGAGAAATCAGGTAATTTGAGATTTTAATAACGCATTGGAAGCATGTACATAAAACTTCAGTTGGGTATCTTGTGAATGGTGTACTGTAATAATGATTAGGTTTGTAGTTTTACATTATGGTATTATCAGGCTATCTGATTTAAAACATTCTCAGCACTTCCGTGTCAATAGCTAAGTATTTTTGTATCGTTATAAAGTTGCCTATGCTTTGGTGGTTAATAGTGGTGGTGGTGTTATCTAAAACTTATGGCCGCAGGATTTTGAAGTTTGAGTGTTTGTTGATGCTTTCTGAATTTTGATCCTAACAGAGTGAAGCTATAATATAATTGCATTTTATTTGGAAAAGCATGGATTATTTATATATATACAAAGCTCACTTCTCCCAAAAATACTCTTGTAGCCTATTTTTCAAGGGCGGCTTTGGGTTTGACCTTCCCTCTAGCCGGGAGACTTAAGCAGAAGATTCATGAAGACCTCATCACTTTTGGTTTGCCATATTTGTAATTGGTCAACGTTGAATTGAAAATTACCAGCCTTCCATGTATCTCCGTTTTGAAATATTTTTTCAATTGTTTAATTTAAAAAATAAGTTATTTCGCTTATTTTTGAAAGAAATAGAAATCTTTTCAACTGTTTAATTTAAAAAATAAGTTATTTCACTCATTTTTGAAAGAAATAGAAGTATTTAACAATCACTTAAAATTGATTTTAAAAACTATTAGTGTCTTTACTTTAAGGGATACCAACATAAAAGACTTAAAAGAAAGACCTTATATTTCAATTATGTTTAGTTTTACTGTTTTCTTTTAGATGTCCAAATAAACTTCTTTATTACACAAAAGTTAGAGTATAATTACTTTTTAGTCCCATCTTACAATTAATTACAAATTTTTTAGAAAATAAAATTGAAGGATTTTTATTTATTTATTTTTATTTTTGTGAAAGCTCAAATGTTTTTTTGATTCATCTGCAAAATTAATCATAATTTTTTTCCATAACGATCACTCACTCCTTTAGACCTAGACGATTTCACACCTTCTACACACCTCAATTTCTCCCTATCCCCCGTCCACACCATTTCACACCCCTCTGCTATTGCTGCTTGACCATTGAAATCGGTTGCCTGTCTACCATCATCCACAGCAGCGCGTCATTCATCTATTGGAATCAGTCGCACATCGTTCGTGGGTTCACCATCGACTGCCTGAGGTAAGCCGCTAGTTGCCTTTTCATTCTTTCTCTCTCCTATTTGCAGCCTGCCTCCCTTTGTTCATGTCGTTGCACCAAGATTTAGCCACCCATTCAAATCCGAGGAGATTCAGTCTTTACTTTTAATCCATGAAGATTTGGTGCCCCTAGTCCAAATCCATGGAGATATCCATTTGGCGTCGCAATCTCCGGCAATCCATTTGATATGTACTCTAAAGTGTTAATATTTATGATAGAATTTAGGTTTGTAATTGTGAATGTAGGATTTCGACATATATACTCTATAATGGATGATTTATTTTGAAAATGGTAAATTTGTATATAATATATACTGTAGTATATCATATATATTTTCAATGATGTGAGATTTCTGCAAATTTATTAGCATGTAATATATGATATATAGAGTGGGTTATCTAAAATAATATTCATATATTGTACTTTCATATGGATACAAATTTCAAATGGTACAACAATTTATTTGAGTATATTTCAAATATATTTACTAGTATATTTTATATATTGGTTGGAATATTTGCAAAACCTAATACAAGGTTCAAAGATATATTTAAAAATAACCATGAAATACGCTAGAAAATCCAACAACTTGCGTGAAAAACTGTGGTATTTGAGTATATATCAAATATATTTACCAAAATATATCATATATTGGGTAGAACGTTACAAACATCTAATACAATGTCCTACAGTATATTCAACATATTTAAATATATTATAGTCATGTGGATATTGTTATAACAAAACTTTCACATGGTACAACTATCTATTTGAATACATTTCAAATATATTTACTTGTATACTTTATATATTGGTTAGAATATTTGAAAACAACTTGCCATGAAACTAACTGTATTTGAGTGCATATCAAATATAATTACCAGTACATTTCATATATTGGTTAGAACATTGCAAACATCTAAAACATTTTAATTGTATAGGATGAGAACAAAAATCCATCAACTATACTAATCAAAATATTAATGATATACCTAATATTTATATTATATAAACTTGTAAAGTTTTTTGTTCATCGTATATATACACACGATTGTGCTTAAAAATCTAACATAGTTTATATACTCTGACATATTTTGTATGTACAATTAGATATAAATTATGTACTACAACATATAATCAAAAAATATATATATATATTGGTTACTTACAACCTTCATAGAAAAAAATGAAAAACTATTAACAATATGACTAGAAATGAACATAACATATGAAATAAATCGGATAATATATCAATACAAACTGCCAACAATTGTATAATTCGTAATAGGCAAGAAAATCAGTTTGATGAACTGGAAAATGAAGATACTGATGGTATGGAATTTATGTGGTGGGAGTGCAATTTCTACAGCGAGATCGCAATTTATGGGTCGGTCGGAACTGAAATTTTTGTGGTGAAAAGTGCCGGTCGGACGTGGAGTCTCCAACCGGAGAAGAGAGCAATTTTACGTTGGACCTTTTTGTTAAGTGAATAAAGCAGGATGTTGTAATTTTGTTAAAAATAGATGAAAAAATCCCTACAATAAAGGACCGAATAACCATTGACCAATATTAAATGCATTAAATATGAAGATTTTACCAAATTTAAAGTCCATAAATGTAAACTAATTAAAGAAATAAAACAAAAAATCGGTAAATATTAAATTAATAATATACAAGGTCATAATGGTCCAAATTTCTATATAAACTTCTTTAGTGAAATAATTCAAAATGAAAGACTATTTGTGAAAAATATAGGCTCAAGAGGATTTTCTATGTAAATCTTCCTTACTTTAAATAGTTCTTATCAATACCAATACCCATTATATATATATATATATATATAAAAGCCACATCATTATTCCATTAGCCCATTAACATAAATTTAACAAGAATCAAATTTTGAAGTTTGTATATTTGGTCCCAACTGAAAAAGTGCAAGTCTTTTAACCTATTTTGTGTCAATAGGTTCTTGAACTCATAATAGCTCTTCAAACTTTCAAATTCATGTTCGATAGATTCTAATAGGCTCTTAACCTATTTAACATTAATTCAAAATTCATGAACTTATTAACTACAAAGTTGAAAATTAAGAGTGTTACTAGACATAATAATTCAAATTTCTAATATATTAGTTAATGTTAAAATACTCAAATACGTGAAAGACTTAATATCATATTGAAAGTTCAATGATCTATAATACATTTTTTAAAGTCTAGAGACCTTTTAGACACAACATTGAAAATTCAAAGATCTATTAAGTATTTTTTAACATTATGAAAATACGTAGACACAAGCTTCAAAATTGGTCTAAACTAGTAATTTTACCTTTATTTTATGAGATATTTAAAGATTCAACTCTTTTCAAAACTTATTTTCATAGATATAATTTATTTTAATATTTTTATACACAAGATTTAATGTATTTTTGGGACAAAAATGCCCTTGTGGTGGGCGGTTGGAGAGAGCATATGGTGTCAGAAAAATCTTTCCATATTTACGAAACATCCTTAATGTTAGAGAGAGAAAATACATTATTATATAGTATTAACTAGGTGAGATTTTCTTCTCATTTTTAATTAAAGAGAGAAAATGCATTTAATATGATTTAATTTTCCTTTAACGCATCTCATATATCAAACATCTGATTTTTACTAGTAGATTCATGTTATTTTTAAATATAACATTGAACATTGTATTAGATTTTTGCAAATATTTTAACCAATATATGAAATACTGATAAATATTTGATATATACTCAAATACAACTGATTTGATGGCAACTTGTTGGGTTTTTCTAGTGGATTTATAGTTATTTTTTGATAGACCTTAAAACATTGTCTTATATTTTGCAAATATTCTAACCAATATATAAAATATAAATGTACTCAAATAGATGATTATACCATTTGAAAGTTTCGATACTCAATGTGTAAGGTTGAAATTTCCACGCAGCAAAAGATTTTCAGAGAACCAAACACTATATTTTAATTTAGATAAAAAAATCAGTACATTTGGCAAATAATAATAATGTTACAAGGACATTCTCCTGCAAACATAGGCTAAGCATGTTATAAAAAATTAAATATTCTAAATCTATAATAAATTTATAGAGAACAAAATACCATACCTTTGTTGTAACACTGATGGATTTTCACCAACTCTTTTGGGAAAATATTCCTTCTCTGCACGATCTTTGCAAATTGCAGGAACACTAGTAAAATTTGTTTTTGGAAAATTTTACAGAAAATGGGAGAGATGGGAGAACCTCTTTTGGAAATCTACTTCCGTATCACGCAAAAGAGAGGAGAAAGCCAAAATTGACCTCTTTCCCTTGCGTTAGGCGTGTAATATATATATAGAAAAAACCATCGTGGACTTATGCCACCTATAATAACTAAAGTATCAGTTATTCTTATTTAATCAATCAAATCCAATTTAATTGATTTATCTATTTAAATCATATTTAAATAAATATATCTCACATAATCTATATTTTTAATTCAATCAATTAAATTAAATTAAATCAAATCAAACAAATTATTAATTTATTCACCAATTAATTAATAATTAAATTAAACATCATATATTTAATTTAAACCCTATAATTGAATCACATTCAATTATATTTCTCTCAAATAACCTTTAGGTTTAATGTGCATCTAATGCATATTAGTTTTAATCTATAGTTTTAATAATGAATTCAATTCATATTAAATTTAATATTTGAACTCCTTCAAATATTTAGTTTTAACCTATAGTACATTACATAAAAGGTAAATATACAAATATAATAAACTACGACATCCTTATACCATCACATCTCCCTCTTGCCCTAGATCATAAAATATGTGTGTCTCACAGACCTAGACTCTCTAGATGACCCTTGAACACTTTAGACAAGAGAACCTTCATAAATAGATCAACGATGTTGTGCTTTGAAGCAATCTTGGTGACAATCACATCTCCTCGTTGCACATTCTCTCGTATCAGGTACTACTTCCTTTCAATATACTTTCCTTGTTTATGGCTGCGAGGCTTTTTAGAGTTGGCTACTGCTCCACTGTTGTCATGGTATAAGGTGGGGCAAGTCCATGTTTGGAACGACTTCCAAATCACTTAGGAATTTCCTGAGCCAAACTGTTTCTTTTGCTGCTTCACAAGCAGCTACATACTCAGTCTCCATAGTGGAGTCTGCTATGCATCCTTGTGCCACACTATAGCTCCCCCGTTTAGATAAACACTGATCCTGACGTAGAATTCTTAGAATCCTTGTCAGTTTGAAAATTAGAGTCGATGTACCTCGTAAGGATCAAATCCTTAGCTTCATCACCAGCTTGTAGTCTCTCGTTCTCCTAAGATACTTGAGGATGTTTTTAACCGCAGTCCAATTGTCTAATCTTGGATTGCCTGGTATTTACTAACTATCACACTATTGTAAAACATATGTCAAGCCTAATGCAGAGCATCACATACATTAAACTGTCCACAGTTGAGGCATAGAGAATGCGTATCATATCCTTAACATCTTGAGGTGTCTTAGGAGACTATTCCTTAGACAGGTGAACCCTATGTCTGAAAGGCAATAAATCCTTTTTGGAGTTATGTATCGAATATCGTGATAACATCTTGTTGATATACGTTGCTTGGGACAACGTTAAAGTTTTTTCTTACGATCCCTAATGATATGGATCCCAAAAACATACTGCGCCTCTCCCAAATCTTTCATTTGGATTTAGGCCGCTAGCCAGTTCTTTATGTAAGTCAGGTACCCTACATCATTCCCAATGAGTAGGATATTATCCACATAAAATACTATAAAAGCTACTTCATTCCTATTGATTTTCTTGTATACACAAGGCTCATCAACATTTTTCAACCCATAAATGGATCGATTTGATCGCAGTATCAAATCTAATATTCCAAGATTTGGAAGCATATTTCAACTCATAAATGGATTGATTCAGTTTGCAAACTTTTTGCTCCTGACCTTGGGATATGAACCCCTCGGGCTGAGACATAAAGATATTCTTCTCAAGATAGCCATTCAGAAAGGTAGTCTTGACGTTCATTTGCCATATTTCATAGTTATAATATGTGACTATGGACAAGAGAATCCTTATAGACTCTAGCATAGCAACAAGAGGAAAAATATCCTCATAGTCAACCCCTTCTCTCTAGGTATAGTCCTTTGGTACGTGATAACTTGTAGAAATACAAGTTATTATAGCCATTATTTGAATTAATTAGAGTAACTTTAAAGCTAAACACATGATTTTGGTAGTTGAATTATGTAAAATGTATCACCATGCGTTGACATTATTTACAAAAGAAAATACCTGAAAAATTATGAGCTTTTCTGTTCTTAACGCAGGATTAAAAAGAAAAGAAGCACAAATAACCCAAGTACTAGAGACGAAGCTGCTGCGAGAACACTTGGAAACCCATGCATCGAGACTATGTGTTGAGACCATGCGCTGAGAAAAAGTAGATACGGACGCCTGAGCAAAAGTTTTCAAGTCATTATGCAAAAGGATAACACGTTATCAGATCATGGCAGAACCAATGGGCCGACAATGTGAAAAGACTACGCAGCGGGGCAGTGAATTTAATGCAAAGGTGTCAGGTCATCATGAGTTTCAACTTTTTAACGCCTATAAATAGCCCAAAGCTTCTCCAATCGAAGGGAGGAGAAAAAAGAAGAGAGAGAAACGAGTGCAAGAGGCGAAAGCTCTGCACAAATCCTCCCTCACAATAACCAGCCTCCATTTCGAGCTCTTCTGAGAGAAGGATTCTGAGAACTTTTAAAATCGTCTCCCAATGAGTGAGAACTTTCACCCTATGAACTTTATGTATCAGATAGCAACCAGCTCAAGCCTCCATGAAGCAAGACGTTGCCAGTGGCGGCTTGACGTCCTCCATTTCTGTTTTATCTTCATTTCCCTCATTCTTACTTATGTTTTGTTAATGACATTCGAGAGAATGGTTTACTTTCTTAATATGAGTTTAATTGACGATTATCTTCCATCTATTTCCATATTAAACATCTTACACCATGTTGTTTGAATACTAAATGAGTTAGATGCTAGAGTAAGTTTTTCTTAAGAAATATGAAATATGTTACATCCTGATTAATGCATATCATTAGCTTGCATAGCTTTGTCTGACAAACAAATGTAGTAAGCACGACTGTCTAGCTTGAGAAAGTAGATGGTTAATCTTTAGCATTTATCAAGACTAGATGAGGTGTAAAGATGTAGTTCATCTTTTGCCAATGCAAACTTACCATGCGTCTTAGAGATAAGATTAATGTGGCGTCGAAACATCGAGAGATGGATTCACAAACTCAGTTTGTAGGTATGTATTCATACTTAGATAGGCTTAAGTAATAACTAGCTCACTCTACTTTTATCGCATGGTTCCATTCATTCTCAGCGCATGCTATCTGACACTAAACGACATTTGACTAACCATTGTCACATCCACCTCATTGTTATTTGTAGGAAATTTTATTCATTATTTATGTATAGTTTTAGATACAAACGACCAACTCATGCACATATTACATGTATAGTTCACCGCATAGTCATGCATCTATTCTCAACGCCTAGTTATTACAAATCCCTGTGTTCGACCATGGACTCACCAGGAAACCTATGAGAGCTTATACTTGGGCTTTTATAGGAAAACTTGCTTAATCATGATCATACTTGAGTAATTCTCGACGCATATTTGTACGGAAACTATCATATCTATTTTTGTGCAACAAGCTAAGAAACTCAATCTAAATCGAAAATAGAAATCCAACAACAAGTTTTTGGCGCCGTTGCTGGGGACTTGAATTAATAAATCAGGTTTTGAAATATTTTCTTGATCTATGCAGAAAATCTCAATCTTGGGCCGTACAGAGCGTTTACTCGAAGACGTACCTGACAGTTTATAAACAAAGAACATCCTGCGTTCATTTCTGACCCTAAGATCGAGAAAACCTTTTGGAAAAGAAATAAGACATTTCAAAGGCGGCAACAACTTTACAGAGAGAAGAAAATGGAAAATCAAGCAAATAACGCCAATCAACCTTTGAGAGCTAATAATGGGTCTAATGACAGACATGACGAAGCAATGAACCATGCGTTAGCCCAAGCGCAGATTCAAGCTCAGTTGCAGATTGATCAACAAACTCATCCTATTCTATTGGCACATGATCGGAACCGTCAGATTAGGGATTACGCGTCGCCAATCTTATATAATTTTTCACCTGGAATTATGTGACCTGCGTCTCAAGGTTCAAGATTTGAAATGAAGCCAGTCATGCTTCAGATGCTACAAACAGCCGGTTAGTTTGGGGGATCACCCGATGAAGACCTTCATGCTCACCTAAAAAGCTTCATCGAAATCTGTAATACCTTCGTCATCCCAAACATAAGTCCAGATGACATCCGGTTGACGCTGTTCCCATTCTCCCTCAGAGATGAGGCAAGACAGTGGGCATATTCTTTGGAACTAGGTGAGATCACTACTTGGAACCAAATGATAGAGAAGTTTATGAAAAAGTTCTTCCCACCGACGGAGAATGCTCGGAGAAGAAGAGATATCTCCAACTTTCAACAAAAAGACAGAGAAACCCTGAGCGATGCTTGGGCAAGATTTAAGAGATTGGTGAGAAACTGTCTGCATAATGGTTTCTCTGACTGTGTTCAAATGGAGATATTCTATGATAGCTTGACCGAGGCATCTTAGACCGCTGCAAATGCTGCCGCAGCGGGAGGACTACTTGATAAAACTTATACTGAGGCCAAGGACATTCTCGATAGAATATCAAGAAACCATGAGGATTGGGAGGACCAGAGATATAGCCGATCTGGCTGCAGGTAAAACAATGTGTCAGGAGCATCAAAGCATAATAGTGTTGTTGCATTACAAGCTCAAGTCACCGCCATGACTAACTTGTTGCAGACTATGGCCCTGAATCAGTCAAATACAGGAGGTGGCGGCCAAGTTAACATAGTGAATCAACTAAATGCTGCAGGATGCGGGGAGCCGCATACGTATGAGGTATGTCCACAGAACTCTCAATCTGTATGCTTCATATGGAACAACCCGTATTCCAATACCTACAACCCTGGCTGGAGGAATCATCCGAATTTCTCATGGGGTGGTAACCACCAGCCTGAGCAGCAAGGTGCGCCCACGCACGAAAGGGATGGATCATCTGGATTCTCCCATGGACATCAGAGGCAAAATCCACATCAATCAACGCCTAGTCCATCATCATCCATGGAAGCTCTTCTGAAGGAATACATGTAGAAGAATAACGCCTTAATGCAAACCCAGGCGTCGTCCATTAGGAATTTAGAGCTTCAGATTGGCCAGATCGCTGGAGAGCTTAAGACGCGGCAGAAAGGATCTCTTCTGAGCAACACCGAAGCCCCACGCGGTACGGGCAGTTTAGGAAAAGAACAGTGTCAAGCTGTGACACTGCGAAGTGGAAGAGCCATGAATGAACTTTCCCGCCCAGGGAAGAAAACTCTAGCTAACGAAACTGAGAATCACTTAAACCAACCAGAGAACTCTCAACCAACAATTCATCTTTCCAATCCTACCATTGAATCTGACCATTCAACACAACAAAAACAAGTTGACATACAAAGAAGTTTATCAGGGAAAGATGCATCAACAAGCGTGTTAGTTGAGCTGCAAACGCTTCCTTATCCATAGTGGTTAAGAAGGAAGAAAAATAATGAGAGGCAGTTCAAACGCTTCCTGGATGTACTTAAACAGCTGTACATCAACATCCTGCTAGTGGAAGGGCGTTGGAACAAATGCCCACTTATGCTAAATTCCTCAAGGATATACTGTCTAAAAAGAGAGGAATAGGTGAATATGAGACCATAGCTCTAACGCAAGAGTGCAGTGACATGGTCTGTGAACGCATCCCCACAAAGATGAAAGATTCAGGGAGCTTCACCATTCCTTGTTCCATCGGAGGGGTTTACATAAGAAAAACGTTGTGTGATCTAGGGGCTAGCATTAATCTCATGCCCCAATCAGTATTCAACAAATTGGGGATCGCATCGCAGCCAACAACAGTTACCCTACAATTAGCGGATCGATCCATTGTGCATCCTAAAGGAAGGATCGAGGATGTGTTGGTAAATGTAGACAAGTTCATTCTCCCTGCAAACTTCATTATCCTTGATTATGAAGCAAACGAGGACGTCCCTATCATACTTGGACGCCCGTTTCTGTCGACGGGTCGTACACTCATCGATGTCCACAAGGGGGAGACCATTGTGAGAGTTAATGATCAGAAAGTGATTTTCAACGTCTTTAAGGCATTAGAATATCTAGGAGAACAAGAGACCTGCCAAAACCTCGATGCAGAGGATAAGTTCTATAGAATGTTGCTTGAAGAAGAAAATGATGAAAAGATCGTGAATCTGAACGCCAGCAGCCTGAACAATGCTGTGCTGTGGTCCATTCTGCTTTTGAATCCTTAACACCGAATCAGACCAACCATCGAACAAAACCATCTCTGGAAGAAGCGCCAGAACTGTAGTTAAAAGTGTTGCCAAACCACCTGAAGTATGCATACTTAGGAGAAGGTAACTCTCTTCCAGTTATTATTTTAGCTGCTTTATCCCTTAAACAAGAATCAGCTTTGCTAATCATTCTTAAAAAGCACATTCGAGCTGTTGGATGGACGTTGGCTGATATCAAGGGGATAAGCCCCACATACTGCATGCATAAAATTCGTCTAGAAGAAGGAAAAGATGGATCCATCGAGCCCCAAAGGCGGCTAAACCCAATAATGAAAGAAGTTGTCAAGAAATAAGTGCTTAAATGGTTGGACGCAGGCGTTATCGTTCCCATCTCTGATAGTAAATGGGTTAGTCCTGTGCAATGCGTTCCCAAGAAAGGAGGTATGACTGTAGTTCCAAACAAGAAGAACGAATTGATCCCCACTTGCACTGTCACGGGGTGGAGAATCTGCATGGACTACAGCAAACTCAACGCGGCGACGAAGAAGGATCATTTCCCATTGCCTTTTATTGACCAAATGTTAGATAGACTTGCAGGAAATGAGTTCTTCTGCTTCTTGGATGGCTATTCAGGCTACAACCAGATCATGATTTCTCCAGAAGACCAGGAGAAGACAACATTTACATGTCCTTATGGTACATTCGCATTTCGCCGCATGCCGTTTAGACTATGTAATGCCCCAGGTACCTTTCAGCGGTGTATAATGACAATCTTCTCTGAATTTTTAGAAGAATCTGTGGAAATATTCATGGACGATTTTTCGGTCTTTGGAAATTCGTTTGAAGCATGTTTAGCCAATTTAGAGAAAGTATTGAAAAGATGCAAGAACACCACCTTAGTGCTCAATTGGGAAAAATGTCACTTTATGGTGAACGAAAGAATTGTCCTCGATCATAAAATATCCAAGAAGGGCCTTGAAGTCGATCAGGCCAAAATTGAAGCAGTGGAGAAGCTCCCGCCTCCTACAAATGTAAAGACACTTCGCAGCTTCTTGGGACATGCAGGCTTTTATAGAAGGTTCGTCAAGGACTTTTCAAAAATTGCACGCCCCTTAAGCTCATTGCTAGAGCAGAATCGACCCTACAAGTTTGATGAAGAATGCCTGAAGGCGTTTGAGACTCTGAAAGCAACACTAGTGTCAGCACCAATTTTAATTGCCAAACTGGTTGCAACCATTCGACTAATGTGTAATGCTAGCGACTATGCAATGGGAGCTGCGTTGGTTCAACGCAGAAACAGAATGTTGCATCCTACAGCCTATGCCAGCAAAACTTTCAACGCAGCCCAAGCGAATTACACCACTACAGGGAAAGAATTGCTAGCAGTAGTGTTCACTGTTGAAAAATTCAGAGCATACCTTCTAAGGTCAAAAGTCATCATCCACACTGACCACTCAGCTATCCGATACTTGATGACTAAAAAAGATGCCAAGTCGAGGCTCATCCGATGGGTTCTGCTTCTTCAAGAGTTCAACGCAAAAATAGTTGATCGCAAAGGTACAGAGATCAACGTGGCAGATCATCTTTCCAGACTTGAGAATATGGAACACGATCGAAAATAGCTGGATGTTAATGCAAGCTTTCCAGACGAAACTGTATTAAAAGTCACAGAATCCGCGCCATGGTATGCAGATATTGTCAACTTCTTAGTGTGCAAGCAATTTCCCGAAGATTTCAACGCACTGCAGAAGAAAAAGTTGATGCATGATGCAAAGTTCTATTATTGGGACGAGCCCTAACTCTACAAAAGGGGGCCGGATCAAATCTTTAGACTCTGTGTCCTAGAGACTTCATATCAACGCATCCTATCTCAATGTTATGACTCCCCTTATGGAGGACATTTTGGAGGACAGCGAATTGCAGCTAAGGTCTTACAAAGCGGATACTTCTGGCCAACTCTTTTCAGAGATGCCAGGGACTAATGCGATCAAGTGCGACAGATGTCAACGGACTGGAAATATCTCAAGTCGAAACGAAATGCCACTTACCTCTATCTTAGAAGTTGAGCTCTTTGACGTTTGGGATATTGATTTTATGGGCCCATTTTCACCATCAAACGGCCACAACTATCTACTGGTAGCTGTGGATTATGTATCAAAATGGGTCGAAGCAATATCTTGCGCTAAGAATGATGCGGCGACAATCTCAAATTTTCTTCAGAGAATATATTCACGAAATTTGGAACACCGAGAGCCTTGATCAGCGATGAAGGTACACATTTCATTAATAAAATCATTTCCAAGTTGCTAATCAAATACAATGTACATCATAGGGTGGCAATTTCATACCACCTGCAGACAAATGGGCAAGCAGAAGTTTCCAATAGAGAGTTGAAAACTATTTTGGAAAAAGTGGTTAACTCCTCTCGAAGGGACTGGGCATCCAAATTGGACGAGGCGTTATGGGCATATTGGACAGCATTCAAGACGCCTCTCGGAATGTCACCGTACACGCTGGTCTTTGGAAAGGCATGCCATTTGCCGTTGGAGCTAGAACACAAAGCATTGTGGGCTGCCAAGAGATTGAATATGGACCTGAAAGCAGCTGGAGAAGCGCGTCAGCTTCAATTGAATGAATTGGAGGAATGGAGATTGCAAGCCTATGAGAAAGCAAAGATATACAAAGAGCGAACAAAGCGTTGGCACGATCGACGCATTAGTAAGAAATCTTTGCATGTAGGTCAAAAGGTCCTCCTTTTTAACTTAAGGCTGCGTTTATTTCTAGGAAAATTAAGAACAAGATGGTCTGGTCCTTTCGTGATCAAGGAAATCTTTCCTCATGGTGCTGTAGAGCTGATGAATGAAGACGGCATCAACGCATTCAAAGTTAATGGTCAATGCGTGAAGCCATATTATGGACACTGCCTTGAACGAGACAAAGTAGCTGTTGACCTAGAAAAGATAGAATGAGGAAAAGATGGACGCGTCCTGCGTTGACAATAAGCATATATATCCTAGGGACGCATCCTAACTTTTGTACCTTAATTGCTTTTGTCTTTCTTCCCGCATTATTTTATTTGATTTGATTTTTATTTTGTTTAATTTAATTTAATTTAATTTAATTTAATTTTAATTTTTTATCGGCTTTGAAAATTTTTTGTTTGGATGCTATCTATCATTTTGCGATGAGTGAAAATTGAACTCAAATTCAAATCCAAGGCGTCGACATCAAAATGATGCGACACGCCTAAGGGGGAATTTGAAGCGATTCTGTCACATCGCTATCAGATCCAGAATTTGAAAAGCTGATTGCGCTTCCGACGACTGACGTCGACGGTTGTTAGACCATTTAATGCTACTATGATGTCACACATCGAGTCGATAACCCACGCGCTCAGCTAAAACCTTTCTTAAGAAATTTTTAGAAACCCATGCATAATGACATGGTTGCTAAAATCCTTTATAAACCCTTCTTCAACCCTTTTTCGAGTTACGCTTGTTTTCTCTCCAAATTTTCAGATTACCGACGCGATTTCCGGCTTATTCGAAAAGATCTCCCAATTCTCACCCACTTTTCTCTCTTTTCACTTATACCCTTCCTATAGCTTCCCAGCAACCCACCTCCTCCAAAAGCTCTAAATCGATGGCTTCATCCTCGAGGCATGGTAGTCGGAATCTGTTCATTACTTCCACCACACCTGAACCCCTTGCCATTGTTTGCCCCAATAGTCCTCAGTTGGAGGCGACATCAGCCCCATCTCCGTCACGCTCTAGGGACCTGTCTGAAGATCAAGAGGTGGGAAGGAATGATGAGTCCACCATCTTCGGAAATATTCTTGACACCATTAATGAAGAAGATGATGCCTGGTTGGATGGGTTGGTCGACTAGAGGATGAAAAATGAGTCACGTGGGTTAGTCCCTGCGATGAGTGGTCTTGAGGAGTCGGACTTCGATGAAAGACCTATTGGAAAGGTAATAGTGGCGGTGGAAAAGAAGAAGTCCGCCACGAAAAGGAAAATCAGACCAATAGGGGCCAGGGAAGAAAAAGCTGAGGAAGATGTACCTCCGCTAAGAAGGAAAAATAAAAAAGTAAAGGATGCGGGGACATCCGAGGCTATCGCATAACCTTTCATTGCATCATCTGTTGAGTGGTTAGCAACGAAGGCGGCAGAGAAGTCCAAGAAGCTGAAAGAAGACATCAAAAAAATGAAAGAAAGGACAGAGTCGTTTCTCGCCGCAAAGAAGAGAAGAAAATAGGAAATCGCATCTGGAGAAATAAGCTGCCAAGGAGGCCGCCAGAAAATCCAGTTCTTCGTCACATAGCTGAGATCGTGACGGAATTAGAAGTTGAGTTGGAAGTGACTGATGCGGAGAAGCTACCCAAAGCTGAATGCATCAACCAAAACGTGAAAGAAATAAGGTAGGTGAAGAAGAAAGAAAAAGAGGTAGCAATAACCAAGGAGAAGCTAACGGAGAAAAAGAAGAAGACTGAGGTGGCTAAGGCACCTGTAGTGGTTATAAGGGACATGGATGCAGGTAGAGCAAGGAGAACGCTTGCTAGTCCCATCAATAGGAAAGAGAAATTGGTTGAAGAACCAACAAAGGAGGCGGCGAAGAGCCGAAAGAAACAATTCAGTGGGCTCTATACTGAAGTGGGATTTTTCCTTGAGCCAATTGAGCTGCCCGCCTTCATTATACAAGAAGTCGACGCAATGGGTTGGAGGCAATTTTGTGAAAGCGCCCAAGTCATCCAACCTACCGCCGTGGAGGCATTTTACGAAGGAACCATTCACTGCAAGGCACACAAAGTCAAAGTTGAAGATGGGGTGATTTCCTTTGAGCCTCAGGAAATCAAGGGGTTGTTTGATGTTCCCGACATCGCGGTGGCAGAGGGTAATAGAATAATGTCGATGCCTACAGAAGCCGAAATGAATGACGCCCTCACAACCATCACCAAACCGGGGTCAGAGTGGAACACTTCCCTAAAGGGCATCCCTACAGTTAACATTCATTAATTGTGGGTCACTCCACTAAAGACCTACAACTGCACTCTTTGCACTGTAAATATATCTTTGTGTCCAGGGATATAATCAATCATCAATAAATCGACCCTCCACAAATTGCTCATAGTTACAACTGGGTCAAAGTTACCATTTTACCCTTATATTTAATTCGTTCTCCTTAAGGCCCATTAATCCTCTAATGAACAACATGTTTATGGTTCCACCATAAATAAATCCCTTTTGGTCCTATGAGAGGAGGGACCCCTTGTTCAAGATTTGGATCCAACACTTAAGAGAGCAATTTATCTACTTTCCTCGAGGATGGGAAGAAGTGAACTCCATCTTGTGAAATTATGTTCCTTGCTCCCTACTCGGACAGATCCCTAAAATAGTAGGCTTATTGAGTTGGCGACACGGGCTATTCTCACCCTTACAAATCAAAGGATTGTCCTCATAGACAAGAGTCCACAACTCACTTAGGATTGAGATTGAGTTACCTATGGTCATCCTAATGAAAAGTTAATCTCTTCAATCAATGGTGTTATAATAAGTGATTATCATTTTGTGGTTCGATCTTATATAAACTCTTTATACATGATACCCCTACTCACATGTCTCCACATAAACGATTTGGATCAAATTTTAACAATTACAAAGTGGCTCGTATCTGTAATGTCACCAGGATAAGGTACCTAACCTTATCCATATATTGCAGACCTTTTAGGTTATTATTTGAACAAGATCCAGTTGTATGTCTACTACATATTGTTCAAGCTACATATAATAACTTTGGATCTTAGTTTATTGGATCAAGGAAAATGCAATGTAAAAGTCAAATAAAATACCTCTTAATTTATTAAATAAATAGTTTATCTTTACAAAAATTACAATCTACGGGATCCACAAGATTTAGTGCACAAATCCCAACAGGGATTTATGTCCTAAACCTTGTAGTCTATAAATTTGTAAACAATTATTAATAAATAAATGTTACTTATTTGCATAACACAAAATCTAATAAACTAAGATCTAATGTTATTTAATATAACTTGAACAGTATGTGGTTGACATACAAGTGGATGTTCAAGTAATAATCTAAAAAGTCTATAGTATATGGATAGTGTTCGGCACCTTATCCTAGTAACATTATGGATACGACTACTTTGTAAATGTTACAAATATTGTAAGTGTTACAAACGGTTTGATCGAAATCATTCATGTAATGACATGTAAATGAGGGTATCCTATACAGTGAGTGTGTATAAGACTGAGCCACGAAATATGATCTCTCTTTTTAACACCGTTCTTTGATTTGTATGGGTGAGAGTGACCTTAGTTTCTGACTCAATATGCCTACTATTTTGGGGATGATACCGAGTGAGGAGCTAGGAACATAACTTCACAAGATAAAATTCACTCCTTCCCGACTTTCGGGGAAGTAGATAGGTTGTTCTCTCAAGTGATGACTCTAGGACTTGAATAATGAGGTCACACCCTCTCATTGGCCCGAGAGAGACATTGTTTATGGTTGAATCATTAACAAAATTGTTTACATAAACAGAATTGTTTATTAGAGGATCAGTGGTATTTGAGGTGCAAGAGGTAATTACATGAGTAAAATGATTATTTCACCTAGCTGTAATTACGAACAACCTATGAAGAATTGACTTACATAATATGGTCATCAATGGACACATAAATATATTACAGTTCATAAGAGTGCACTATGAGTCTTTAGTGGAGTGTCATATAGTTAATAAATGATGATTATTTTAAACTACGAGCTCATAACTGTAGGTCCATTAGGTTCCCTGCTAGCTCACAAATAGATTAAAACAAGGATTTTAAATTGGAAGAAATTTTAAATTATTTTGAGGGAATTAATTGTATATGATACAATTAATATAATGCATATAAAAACATTATAATATAAAGATAATTTTAAATAGGATTCAAAATTGAACTATATAATATGAGAGAATTAATATTTGAATAAGATTCAAATAATATCTTAATATGAATTAATTGAATTTTATATTTAAACTATAGTTTAAAATTAATATGAATTGGTATCCATATTAATACTAGCTTATGAGAGATATGTATATTAGAATATGACTCAAATATACTAGAAATTAAATATAAGATATTTAATAAATATATTAATTAAATTTAGATTTAATTAATAATTAATTTAATTAATTTAAGTTAAGTTAATTAATTAAACTTTATTAATTAATTAACTCTCCATTGCAGGGGAGTGGATGAGTGGTGGAGAGGGGAGTCAACTCTTGATAACACTCAAAATGTGTTATCTCACTTCACTTAATTTGTGATTGTTCTTACCTTTTTACGAGTTTACTTCTTGATTTAGACAAGTTATCAAGCATATGGCGCCTCCAGACGGTTTAGGTTTAAATAAGATGATTAGCGGGCAAATTGAGCAAAATGGAGGAAGAAGGCAGCAAAATAGCCTAGAGTCGTAGCTCTAGCAGGCACTAGTGTTGCGCTTTTTCTAGAAGGTGCGGTTTTACGATTTGAAGGCAGCGCCACGACGCTGCACTATAGCACCATGGCGCTATGAATTTTGACGGACTTTTCATCACGTGTGTACATTGCAGCGCCGCAACACAAGCATGGCGCTGCAACACTATGCTTTTTCCAGAGGCCTTCAATATTTTGTAGCGCTGTGACGCCAGTCCAATTTTTGGCATAAAATGCCCTAGCCGCCAGTCAGAAGAGGACATTATTTGGCACAAATCCCAGCTCGAATTTGGAGATATTCCCTACATTTTTCTTCTTTTCTATCATTAGAAAAATTTCTTGAACAATTTTTTTTTTTTTTTTTTTTGGTTTAATCCAACCATATATCGATGCTAAAGTACTATCATCTAGCTTGGGTTTTAGGATTTAACTCTTAGTTTGTATTTCATGAGGTTATGAACAATTTTGTGCCTTGCAATATCATAGTTAATTGAATTCTCTCCTTGTTTGATTTCTCAATTGAATGTGTTCGAGATTATCTGACAAATTAGTCAAGCATGTTTAATTGATAGTTATAGATCTATACTTGATATGTTAAGTTCCTAGATCGCCAAGTAACAAAGATTAAGTTAGGCTTGTAGATTGATTCGACAATTGTGATCCAATTGCTTTCATCTAACTTATGAGAGATTCACATCGAACACTTAATTAGACCTTTCCAATTATTTTATTCGTCTTAGCAATAGCCTTTGAACTTAATACTAACAGCTTTGCATGTTTTAGATGTCTTTCATCTAAACACAAGAATCAATTTAATTAGTAGGACTTCCTTCTAGCCTTTTTAGAAGTGATTGACTAAGTTTGACTAAAGAAAAATTGCAAAGCATTTATGTATGTGATTAATCAATAATTGAGTACCAAATTGAGAGTGATCCAATTTTACCCGAGCTAGGTTTTTGTCAATTTGAATTGAAATCCAATAAATTCGTAACTTGATTCCTTTGCTATTGCTTTTCTTCATTGTTATTGCTTTACTTTAGAATTAAACAAACTATTCGACAACTCTCCTAGTTACTCAATAACAAGTATTTTAGGAGAAAAATTGATTGGGGCTTTGTGGATCGACTCGTTTCTGTACTAATACTGTTAAATTAGAGTAGGAAACGAAATAATTATTTGGTGGAATTGAAAGCTTCGACGACTTTCGATTCGCCAACTCCTTCATGTATAAAGTTGCAGAATTGTCTGTAATTGAAGGATGACTTTTTCTTTAAAAAAAAAAAATCTACCCAATCCCTCTCTAACTCTCTTGCTCTAAAAAATTTGATAGAGAAATTGCTCTTTGACAAAAGGTTTTTCCCTACTCTGAACTTCCAATTGGATCGCACCATCCACCTTGTTCCAAAAAGAATAGCAGAGAAGATTGATGGCCATATCTTGTTTGGAGCTTCAAGAAAGTGGTTCTTTTGATCGTGTTGTCTTCATTCAAGATCGAGGAAGATTCCAATAAGCGTTTCTACATAGGTTTGTTATCCTTCTCCCTTAACAGTATTTTCAAAGCATGCTTAGTTTCATAATTGTTATTGTTCTGTAAAATTTTGTTGCAACAAAATTAGGGCAAAAGCGCTCCAACTCTTCCGCTACGGAACTCAATCCCTTCAACTGAGTTGCTCATCGTCTGGTCGCCAGTGAGAAGATTTATGACGCCCTCTCTCCGATCCTTTCACGAATTTAGGTTAATGAGCTTGGCTTCCAACCAATTTCCTCTCTTCTTCCCCTCTCTTTTCCTCTACTTTTTCTATGTTCTTGGGAGATTTATGATTATAACACTTATTCTTGGACTGAATTTGTGGCTAAGGTGAGTATGCTAGCTTAGAATTATGTGAAACCCATGGATTGATTATGAAAATTTTTGGTTTTAATCTATATTTCTTTATGATTTTTTGTGATTCTTGAAGACACAATAACTTCTATGCTTAGAACGTGTGTTTGATTTTGCCAATCTTCATATATTCTTTGTTCAACTAGAGATAAATGCATCTATGTGTTTTAATCTCAATATGACAATGGTTAAAACATGCTTGTGTGTAAGTTCTAAGTTGTTTAGAGCAATCTTTTTACAACATTGCATGATTAATCAATTCAAGAATAAAATCGATGAGTAACTTAAGCTACTCGGGTTATTAATTGCCTTAGTTAAACCCAAAAAACTTAATGCAATTGTTTGCTGGTTATGGACACTATCGAACCCAAACAATTGAACAATTAGTCTAATTAAGAAGTTAATTAAGATGGATGTAAGACTTCTATGAACATTGAACCCAGTTAATCAAGTATCTAGTTTAAAGGAGTGATTAATTAGTTAATTAGGGCGCTGCTTCAGCTATCCAGGCAAGTAAACTAAGCACATTAATTTAAGAGAAATAATCTGTAGAAATCCTGTGATCAACTACACATTGGGTGGATCCTAAGTCTTAAACTAGACATTTTTACTTTTCTCACACTTCTATTTTTCGCCATTTACGCTGCATTTTACTTCCTCACTTTAAACTCTCATGCACACCTCTCCCATCCCCTGCCATTACCACTTTAGTTAGAGAATCTAACTCATTTGAAACTACATGTCATGCTTCCTTACGAATTGACTCGATCTTACCATTTGTACTACATAGTGATATAGGTAGTCTTGATTGATAATTATAAATTTTCTTTGATTGGTTAAGGGAGGATCATGATAGCCTCTTTCAGGTTTGATCAGTATGCCCTGTGTCACGGTCATGCTTGTCCAGGGCGTGTTGCCCGTGGCCGCATGCCCACCTCTGACCCCTTTTTATCATACTTTCATGTTATGTACTTTATTTTACTAGTTAGTTTACTTTCCTAGTACTTTTCTTTGTAAGTGACCGCTCACCACTTTGCATGTGCAAGGGTAACAATTCCACAATTGTTCAGAATGTACTATATGGAGGTGAGACTAACCATCAAATCCTCATACCCGGAGTTGTGAGCTATAAAGCTGTTGTCCCTTTTTGCTTTCTAATCTTACAACATATTCTAATTTCTCAAACATGCTTCTAAACGTTTGCGAAAACCTTTTCCTTTAACCTGTTTTCTAAAACCATTTTCTTTCGAAACGGGGTGGAGGTTACGAGAGGCACTCGGTGTGCCGTAGGCGATCAGAATTTAATCAGGCTGACTAGCTCGTGAACTAGAACAAGTACCGCACAATCGTTTAGCGAGACGCGAAGTTGCGATTGTGACACCCTGTACGTGGGTTGAATTGGGAAACTGTGGTCTCTTTTTAGCAAAATCAATTTGGCCATTAGTTCTCTCAATAATAGCCTCTTATTGGAGGAATTTAATGACAGTTTCTCTGATAGATGGATGACACTTGACTATTCGTGTAATATCAGTAAGCTGGAATCATTACAACTACTTTTTGGGCCTTTCGGAACGATCGAAACAGTTTAAAAAAAGGAAAAGATGTGGCTTCTTATCATTAAAAGTTCCTAGATTCTAAATTATTGTGAAGATTTCTGGGCTTCTCTCCTAAGCATCTCCCTGCGAATTCTGAAATATGTAGAATGGAAGATCTCTGTGAAAAAATTGTTGTCACCCCCTCCTCTGGGCATTTTCAAAATTAACGTAGATGCCTCTTGTTGTTCTTCCCCCTCATCAACAGGACTAGGCTTAGCTATCTGAGATGATTTAGGATCGTTGGTAGCAATTTCAACGATCCATTTGCAAATTGACTATGCCGCTCCATTAGCCGAAGTTGTAGCAATCAAAGGTCTTAAGCTCGCCATTTCTCTATTTTGTTGTTATATATCATCTGGAGTCTGATTGTCTCCAAGTTGGATTGAAAAAAATATTTCTTTTTGGAGTAGTTTTGAGGTTTGTATTTTCAACTTTGTTCCTCGTTCTTTCTGCATTCCTTCGTTTTGCCTCTAAAGATTTTGTTTCTCTTTTGCCCTTAGAGACTTAATAATATGAGATTTTTTTTTAAAAAAAAAAAAAAAGAAAAAAAAAGAAAAAAAAGAAAAAACGCTAAGCTTTGAACATTTCACCAATTATCTAATTATAGTTTACCCCACGACAAATTCATAATTTAAAAATTTTTTTTTTTGATTTAAGATGATTCAATATACATGAAAATATTGTTTTTCATGTGAAATGATAGTCGATGTAAAAGCAAAACCTGTCCCAATTGTCCTAGAAAAACAAATAAATAAAACCTCTCCCAATCTCCAATCAAAATTTATTTGACCTCTCACATGTAATCGGGTTCGATTCGAAGGGTTAAACCAAAGTCGGACTGCCAAATATTACACAGAAGACTGATGAACAGAACTAAACAACCTAAAAAGTTTGATCGAACAAAGCTGAATCGATTAAATCGGTTTATACGGTTTGGTCTGTCAATTTCACCTAAGAAGCACGGATACGGATTCGAGATACAGATATAATAAAATATGTCAATTTCTAAAAAACTAAGATATTGAGACGTCAAAGATACGTTTGTTTCTATATATATATATATATATATATATTTTAGGATAATGTCCCACTAATTGTTATAATACTTATTTTAAGTTGGATTAAAATAGATTTATGAAGAGAGAGAAAAAAAAACATCATTGACAAAACTAAGTAGTGGTTGAGCAGCCTGCATAGGGCAGGAAAGAAGTAGAAAGTAGAAGATGATGATTGAAGAATAAAGTTGATGAAACGGGTGAGGGGTGTGAATCGTGATTCAAATAGTCGGAATAGGAGAAAAAGAAAGATTTTTAATCTCTTTAGTTTTGCATTGCTAGATTTATGTCATGTGGTCAATGTTTCAAACTAACCAACCGCGCGACACTTAGGTGTAATGGATGTCAAGTACACGCCAAGCAAGCCTTTGATGTTATAAAGATGTTTCCTCCCTAGGCACAATCGGTTGGGATTGGCAAAGGAAGTGTTTGGCAAGGAAGGCTTAAGAAAGTTTGAGTGAAGGAGAGCTTAAAGGGACTTCACCAACCAAGAGAGAACGCACAAGCTTTAAAAATTGGCTTGTATTGCACAAGTTCTCGATGATGGTTACAAATGAGGCCTCTCCTATTTATAAAGGAGCCTTGCCGACTTAACCTATGATGACCAACTTACTATGTCGGTCAAGGAGCTTCTAGACTCTTCTTGTATGTACATTGGGCGGTTACATATGTACATGTCTAGAAGTGACCAAATAAGGCCCATCCTAGAAGTCTCTAGACCTATCGAGGACCTTCTAAGATATTTACATAGGTGACTGACTGTCATGGAAGGTTTTGGAACCGTCAAGACACTTCCAGCACTCTCCAGTAGCTTCTTGTGCCATCTAGACTAGTTGGGGCGCTTTTGAGGTTCTCTAGGACAGTCGGGTGGCTTCCCAAGTAATCTAGTGCCTTCGAGGTTCTTTTGGAGCCATTGGGGGCATGGGCGAACAGTCGGGCCCCTTCCCGTGTCTTCCAGGTGCTTCCGGATGTGTTAGGCGTCAGGCCATGGATGCTGGCACTGCCCAACGGCCTACCTGTCCTTCCAGACATGCCAGAGGCTTGTTGAGGCCTCTGGCATTGTCCCGATACTTTTAGAATCTTTTGGGACTCTTCCGATGTGTCTGGGTCTCACCATGCGCCCAAGGACACTATCGGGTGCATGGTTGTGCAGGTGGTGTGCTAGATGAACTGTTGATGGGCGCACACTGTCGGCACTCGTGTGGCGCGCGCATGGGCCTAGCGGTAGGCGCGCACCTTAGTCGACCAAAGCTGGCAACACAAGTATGTGAATATCAACGAAATAAAATTGTATTGTGAACCCCTAAGATTGGACTCACGCAAGGGACTTTCAGAATCAATACAACAGCCAATTGAGGCGCCTATCTTAGTTGTACAAATAAATGGATTTTATGGTATACACAGGTACGATCAGTTTGGTTACTTTCAGTCTAACCAACCCCAAACTCGCAATTGACTATTAGGGTTTTGGTCGGGTATTTTTATTTTTATTTTTTGGGTTTTCCCATGCACCCCTACCTCTCACAACTACCTACCAAATGAATCACTTGAAGATTACCTTGTTTTAATTGGTAGGATAAGTGATTTTTGGACATGAGATTGTTTTGGCTGTTCCAAAATCAAATCCCAAACATCAGCCAGAAATCACATCCACATCAAATTAAATTCTTCATCAGGAAATATCATCCATGAACAGAGGAAACGCAACATAAGGATAGTTGAGTGAGCTCCTTCCGAAGTTCTTAGGGATGAATTTGAAACTCAATATCAAATTACACGAGAAGAATCAGCCGACTTCCAAGTAACATTTATTTAATTTATACGGCCTTTGTACTGTGAGAGAGCTTTAATTTTTGCATGGACAATGAAACTAAAACCTGACTGATATAACATAAAACATTCCTGAATACGGAATCTCTAACTGGTAACTCTTATACTCTACGATTTGATAAGTCGGTCCATTACCAGTTTGACAGCAGCCGGAGCATCGACTGTGACTGCCACCTTCACAGTCGGCTTATCACACCATTCACTCACTTCACCAAACCTGCTTCATTCCAATTTAACCAATTACCTATCTTTTTTATATATATAGCTGAAAACTTTCAAAGGACCAAGCATTTGACCAATAATATTAAGTTGGAGAAATAGCTTACTCAAACACATTTACCTTTTCTGATTGTTGTACAAAATTGTGAGTCCTCTTGTGATGCCTGTCATCTGGACTCGAACTACTCCTTCTGTGTACGTGAAAAGTGAGGGATCCACAGCCGCTAGCACAATTGCTGGATCATGGAGGTAAACTCCTACACTTGCATATTAGCAGCATGCAACAATAATAAGTCAAAAAATGTGCAGCTGAATCTGTGGCCTTGTTCTGGACCCTATTTATTCATTAGGCTAACCTTTTATCTCATATGAATCCTTGTGGTAAGAGAAATAAACGTCCATAATTTTGCAGAGATACTTGGCAAATTTCCCGTCTGAACTTGCTAATTTGTCGCGATCAGCCTCTAAAATTGTTTTGTGAAACACAGCTTAGCCAATTCAAGGGAAAACAAACATGACTTCGTAAACCAAACGCTACCAAGTTTTAATTATGGAACTGTGGAGAAAAGAGATTTAAATCCTCGGGAGTATACTCATAGAAATACACGTTAAGTGGCATAAAAGCAATCCAATACATTGGAAGTGACAAAATGGCAGAGGCATTTAGGAAAGGTTTCGATAGAAGATTAGAATGCATGAAGTTAGCTTCTAATTGACAGAACAACCAACCCAGTTTCTGATAGGAAAGCTATTAGGATAGAAGTGGAGTATTATCAGGTAGTTAGGAAAGTCTGGTTTTAGGGTGAGTGGAAAAGGTTGAAGATGATTGACAAGTTGGTTAGGCTTGCGTGTTCTCGGGAGGGAGTGTCCAAGTTTTTCAAATTATTATATATGTAGCTGACTAATTATCATTATGATTAATATTTTATGAGATTATTTTGTAATAATTATAACTATTTCATCATTGATTAATTATAATTAATTAAATTTTAATCCCAAAATGTCATATTTATTTTTTCAAACCAATTTTGATTGTTTTATTAATTAATACACCATACTTATATAAATTCATCAAATTATGTAATCAGGTAACTTTAATTATAAAGTACTCATTTTACAAATACTTGTAATTATATTTTAATTAATATTATGATTTGATTGTTAAATAATTAATTTTGCTTAAAACTTTGGATTGAATTTATTGCTTATCAATTAATCTATTCAAATTTTATAGAGGTGTTCATGATTAATTTTATAAGTTAAATACAAAGATAATTTGTTCCCATAAAATGCTGACAATATTTCCATGCACAACTAAACATAATCATTCTTGATTCCCAATAATCTTATTTCCATGCTTTTTATTCCTAAACACCTATAAAACCTTAAACCAAAGAGCCTTTTAGAGAACAAAACAAACTTATCACTTAAACATAGGCATGAAATTGCTCCATACGAAAACCAATGAAAACTATGCTGAAGACTATTCACATGATTTACTTAACCATGAGAATATAATGATTCTTTGTTAAAAAAAGGAAAGAGAAATAAAATTTTTTTTTTGCAAATTGAACTTCTAAAACTGATTTTTTATTAATTTAATTTTAACAACTATCTGAAAAGAAGAAGAAGATAGTTATACCTGAACAGTTGATTGAAACAACAGAGAAAAAAATAAGTGGAAACAACGAAATATAATTTCTATTTCTTTGCTATTGTTTATATTGAGAACAGTTTTCAAAAATTAGCCTACCAAATTAAGTTTTCTACCTTAATCCTTTAGTTTACACAAAAAACGATTACCTGTCAAGACAACTTGATGTGTAACATTTAGCCCCAAAACTATCACGTCTGCTCCACTTGTGAATACCATATCTGCAGCTTCTGGATCCCCAAATATCTATTTGTCCAAACTCAAAGGTTAGAACTGAAATCAAACCCAACTCCATTATATTAAAAGTGTTTTTCCTTTTCTCTTTCTCAATCTCAGAAGAAGTCTCTAGCCAATGCCAAATCGTCAACACCCCATTTGATTAGAATTTTATTTTTAGTTTTATGTTTTTGAAATGTATACTTGTTTCCTACCAATTTTCTAATTGAATTTTCACATATCTTGAAAAAACATTTGAATTCCTAGTCAAATTCTAAACACAAAAATAAAATTTTAAAAATTAAAACTTGACTTGGTTTTTGGTTTTTTAAACACATTAGTAAACCTGATAACAAAACATAAAAACCTATGGGTGTAAGTAGTGCGTTTAAGCTTAATTTTCAAAATCTAAAAACCAAAAACCAAATGGTTATCAAATGGAGCCAAAGCTAACCAAATATAATAATTAATTAATATTTTAAGGAAAACGTGAAGTAAAGAGAAACAAGCAACAAAATATAATTGTACCAAATAAAATTTTTCATGGAGTGGCAGATGCACCAATTTAAGCTTCACCATGAGGGAACTAATTTTAGAAACAGGTAAGATAGTAACAGTGGAAGTTATCTGTTTTATTAGAAACATTCCCTAGTGAACAAAAAATTTTATGCTTGTATAAAATGATTTCTTAGTATTCTCTCCACAGCGACACTAACAAAAATGAATTGGCAAGAAAATCAGTACTAGGTGCTACGAAACTAATTACAGGACAGGGTGTTGAGGCATAGAAAAGCCATTCATTGATACAACTCTCTAGGTTTTCTATCTTTATGCTCAAACGTATTATTATTAGTAGTTACTACAATTATGATTAAATAATACTCCTGAGTAAATACTATTTCAATATAATATTAAAATTTTTAAGGTGAAAAAAATACTTTGGTCCCTAAATTTAAATAGAAGTAACATTCTAGTCCTTGAATTTTAGTTTGTAACCGTTTAGTCCCTGCACATTCAAATTTATAACAATTTAGTCCTAAAACTTTAAGAATAATTTAGTCCCTTATACTTTAAAATTTGTAACAATTTAGTCCCTGTCATGAAAAATTTCTTCAAGATTAAGTGCCAGTTTTTATTATATAACTACTTAGTCTTTATAGTTTATAAAAATAATTGATTCCAATTCAATTTATCGATCTACCTGGGTAAATATTTTTCACAATAAGGACTAAACTGCTACAAATGGTGAAGTACAAGACTAAATTTTACTTATTAAAGTTCAACGGCTAAATTGTTACAAATCATATTATAGTAAAAGGACTAAATCGTTACCAAATAAAGTTTAGAATTAAATTGTTAGTTTAATGAAAGTTCAAGAACCAAAAATATTTTTTAAACAAAATATTATTATCTTCACAACTTAACACTCTCAATTATAATACAGATGATAAAGTTATTACTATTATCATTGGACATATAGCTATTCAAAATTAACATTACTTTTTAGTACGCAAAATTATTAAATTATCAATATTGGTTTTATTGAAAACTATCACACTATTAAGGTTTTGGTAATAATGACTGCGATTATATGTATACTTTTATATATTTACTTTTTAGTACCCATTCGTAAATATTTCATATACCAGCATTTTCTAATAACAGAAAAGACGAAAATAGCATATATCAACACCAAGAAGCTGCATAATGTTCAATTATTTCAAAAAATTCTTCCCACAAGGCTTTCTTTTCATCAAAGATTTTCGGGTTTCTTTTTTCCCAGACCCACTAAAGTAGGGTTGACCAAGTTGATCCGAAGAATTTTAGCTTCCTTGTTCTATCTCTAGCCCCCACCGCAAAGCAACATTAAAATTTTGTTTTTTTTCCTAATAAGATGAGAGTCCATACAACCTCAAAGCCTTGAACTAGAGACTCCCACATTTTCCTGCTGGAGGAAGAATGAAAAAGTAAATGTTTCATGTTTTCTTGTCCTTGAAAACAGAGACCTTTCATTAAAATTGATCTCTCCATAAAGGCTAATCTTAGTATTTATTTCCTTACAAGAGAGATTGTAAACTTGAATGAAAAGAACAGCGTAGACAATATAAGAAACTTCAATTGATCTCCAGCCGATTCCAGAGGGCTATTTTCTCCTTAAGCATAAGCTTTACCAAAATAAACCTGACCAACAGATATTTTCCAACTAGCTTAAATACTACCGGCATAAAGGGGCCAACATATGAACAAAGCCCAAAACACAAATCCAGCTAAGAATACTAACTACTAAGGCCCATACCTACCAGGCCCACAAAAACATAACAATAAAAAATGTCCAGCGCATAGAAATAAAAACATAAAGACTAACATATTAATTCTCCACAACCACATCCTGATGACGTTTTCGAGTATAAGTCTGATTAACTGGGGGCCTAAAAGCTAATCAGAGAATAATATAACCATTTTGAGGCATTTAAATTTCCAGAAAACTAATACAAACTCTTTTGCAAAGTAGTGCCACCTATATCCTTGCCCAATGCATTAACTTAACCTTCGGCCGTATCCAAATTCCACCATCTTATATCTACACTGACAGTAATTGTGCTCCTTCAAGCTGCTTCAATAATTCACAAAACCCCCCACCCTCCTCACCTCGAAGATTTCTTTTAACAAGTATGCTCCACAATTTGGAGAATTCCCCTCGTGATTCAGAAACTTACGTCTCTATTTGGTGAAAGATCAAAAACTTTATACAGTCTCTTTTCTTTGTTATTCTCATCTATCTGTTCCAATATTCTATCTTCAAACCTTCCACTTTAACTTTGATGGTCTCTTTCCCTTCCCTACAGTTCATTGTTTTTATTATATACACTAATACAGTTCAGGTGTAAAAGGAAACTTTTATGGAGGATGGACAGACTGTCGTAGGACAGGAGCAATTTGGTTTTAGATGGTGACATTGTTGGAAAAGAAAATCTATTTTATGACTTTTCTTTTGGCTTTCTACCGAGATTTTTAGATACTTTTCTTCAATTTCAGTGAAAGCAAACAAAAAAGCAATTTTCTCTACCATTATAACCTCTTCTGTTTTAATGTGGCAAATTCAAATCCCTAAACCTCTTTGACAATGACTTCTCTTTGGCTCTCCACCAGGAGTTTTAGAATTGTTCATTGGAAGCAAACAAAAGAGCATTTTTCTCTACCATTATAACCCCCTCTGTCTCAATACGATAGATTCAAATCCCCAAAACCTCTTTGATAATGACATGGATGTCCATTATCTTAAGAATACACATAAAAGTAGGAAACACAGGGTAGAGAAATACAGTTTCATGCGTAAAATAGTGACAGGGGAAGCAGACAATGGACTCATAAATCTGTTGTGGCATTAAAAGAGTAAAGCAACTTACATTGGCTTCTGCAGCAGGATTTACATTTCCATTGACAAAGAATGCGCCACCAAGAATAATAATCTTCCCAATTTTCTTCTGAAATCCAGGATCTAATTGCAAAGCCTATATCAAATATATGTGGGTAAATTGGACTGAAGTAATGTGAAAATTACATTTTGCCTAGAATTTAGAATCTGACCAATGCAATATTTGTAAGTGGTCCTAGTGCCACAACTGTTACTTCTCCAGGGTAAAGATTTGCCTGCTCGACAAGAAAAGCAGTGGCTGTCTGGTCAACTGGCTTCCCATTTGGAGGTGGAAAATTTTGGTTTCCAAGTCCATCGATCCCATGGACAAAATCAGCAACACGAAGCTTTGTACCATTCTTCATATGAATAACATATCAAGTTAACAAATACAACAACCAAAAAGAAAAAAAAAAAAAAAAAAAAAAAAAAAAAAAAAATAAAAAAA